>CAXFZR010000654.1:0-2500 GCA_964007535.1 Brachyptera risi | reverse complement strand
ATGCAACGATTCAACTTGAACCACACAATACACTTAATTATAAAATATGTTGCAATTTTATTATTTAGATCCCGTTTGTATTCAGTGAATTCAAATTATTCATGATGTTATTCATTATTATTCCATTTGTAAGAACACACATTAAGAACAATTTTCCTGACAAGAGTGGTTACTACCATAATTTCATTGATTTTACTGTTCCCCGATGCCTTGACTCTCTGAATCCACCCCGAACTCGTATCTGTTCCATGTCAGTTTTCCGGGGAACAACCCTTCTATGGAAAATGGTCTTTTCGGGCTCTGGGCGCTGGAAATTAGAAAGTGAATTTTGGGCAGTTGTCCACATTTCTGCACGGTATTCCATGAGATTTTACTGTTAAAATGACCATTTTCCATAGGAGGGTTGTTCCCCAGAAAACTGATATGGAACAGATATGAGTTAGGGGTGGATTCAGACAGTCAAGGCATCGGAGAACAGTAAAATCTCATTGAATACCGTGCAGAAATGTAGACAACCCCTAAAATTCACTTTCTGAATTCCAGCGCCCCGAGCCCAAAATGACCATTTTTCATAGATTGTCTTTTTCCCGGAAAACGGGGCTGGAACAGATATGAGTAAGGTGGATTCAGACAGTCAAAGCATCGGTGAACAGTGAAATCTCATTGAATACCGTGTAGAAATGTAGACAACCCCCTAAAGTTCACTTTCTAAATTCCAGCGCTCAGAGCTCAAAATGACCATATTCCAAAGAAGGGTTGTTCCCCAGAAAACTGACATGGAACAAATATGAGATGGGGGAAGATTCAGACATTCAAGGCATCGGGGAACAGTAAAATCTCATTGAATACCGTGCAGAAATGTAGACAAGCCCTGAATTCAACTTTCTAAATTCCAGCGCCCAGAGCCCAGAATGACCATTTTTTATGGAATGTCTTCTTCCCGGAGAACTGACATGGAACAGATATGAGTTAGGGGTGGATTCAGACAGTCAAAGCATTGGGGAACAGTAAAATCTCATTGAATACCGTGCAGAAATGTAGACAATCCCTAAAATTCACTTTCTATATTCCAGCGCACAGAGCTCAAAATTACAATTTTTCATAGAATATCTTTTTCCCGGAAAACTGACATGGAACAGATATGAGTTGGGGGTGGATTCAGACATTCAAGGCATCGGAGAACAGTAAAATCTCTATGAACACGGTGCAGAAATGTAGACAACCCCTAAAATCCTTTTCTGAATTCCAGCGCCCCGAGCCCAAAATGACCA
The DNA here is from genome assembly GCA_964007535.1 of Brachyptera risi. NCBI lineage: Eukaryota > Metazoa > Arthropoda > Insecta > Plecoptera > Taeniopterygidae > Brachyptera > Brachyptera risi. The sequence goes on along the minus strand of CAXFZR010000654.1, from coordinate 1,229 downwards.
TTTTTCATAGATTGTCTTTTTCCCGGAAAACGGGGCTGGAACAGATATGAGTAAGGGTGGATTCAGACAGTCAAAGCATCGGTGAACAGTAAAATCTCATTGAATACCGTGTAGAAATGTAGACAACCCCCTGAAATTCACTTTCTAAATTCCAGCGCTCAGAGCTCAAAATGACCATATTCCAAAGAAGGGTTGTTCCCCAGAAAACTGACATGAAACAAATATGAGTTGGGGGTGGATTCAGATAGTCAAGGCATCGGGGAACAGTCAAATCTCATCGAATACCGTGCAGAAATGTAGACAACCCCTGAATTCAACTTTCTAAATTCCAGCGCCCAGAGCTCAAAATGACCACTTTTTATGGAATGTCTTTTTCCCGGAAAACTGACATGGAACAGATATGTGTTAGGGGTGGATTCAGAAGGTCAAAGCATTGGGGAACAGTAAAATCTCATTGAATACCGTGCAGAAATGTAGACAATCCCTAAAATTCACTTTCTATATTCCAGCGCCCAGAGCTCAAAATTACAATTTTTCATAGAATATCTTTTTCCCGGAAAACTGACACTGACCATATATGAGTTGGGGGTGGATTCAGACAGTCAAGGCATCGGGGAACAGTAAAATCTCTATGAACACGGTGCAGAAATGCAGACAACCCCTAAAATCAGCCTAAGCCTAGAGCTGGAAAAAAAGTTAGGTGCGTGGCGTGGAGGTGTTCAGGAACACACTCATACCTACAATAAAATGTCGAGAGCTTCAAAAATCCAATTATTTTCGTCATTTAAGTGAATAGATTTTGAAATCACCACGTTATAGTTAAGGGTACTTTTCTGGAGAACAGAGATGGAACATTAAAGAGGTAACCATTCTCAAATCCATGTCTGTTCATGTGGTTCATACATATGGTTTATATACTCTATTTTCAACATCTGAAACAGATTAAAATCGGGTTCAATTCTGTTGAAGGGTTATCCTGTCACATCATCAATGGATTAGGCCTTTGCGATAGTAGGGATAATAGATGTAAAAGGGTCAAGTCATTGTGTTGATATCATCAATTAAATAGCGTATTTTGCTAAAATTGGTATCAGTTTAGCATTTTTCGGATCTAACTTCATACTCCTAACAAAACCTTGAGTTTGGGCGCTGGCTACGATTCTGGGCGCTACTTTCTGGGCGCTGTTCTGGCGCACATCATTAATTGAACATATTTAAGGGACCTCCAA
>CAXFZR010000653.1:0-20000 GCA_964007535.1 Brachyptera risi | reverse complement strand
GTTGAAATGGTGAAAAATATTAAAAATGTTGAAATGATAAAAAATATTGAAGATGTTGAAATGCTTAGAAATATTGAAAACGTTAAAATATTTGGAAATAATAAATACTAAATTATTTTGAAATACCAATATTTTGAAATATGATTTTCTCTGAAATATTGCAAATATTGAATCACAGATGAAATGATTGTACCGACAGCATTGTATAAAACATGCCCTACTCAAGCAACACTGGCGAAACAACAACAACAACAATATAAACTATAATTGAATTTGTGACAATAAAAAAAAAAAAAATAAACAACAGCGCCTGGTGATCGGAAGCGAGTGGGAGTCGAACCCGGAGCCGTACACTGTGACGTCACAGCCACATGCCACATGCCACACACTCACATGCAACAGCTGTGGCAGTTCCCGGTACACCACATTGTGCTGGTAGTCTGCAGGAGTCGAACCCGGAGCCGTACACTGTGACGTCACAGCCACATGCTGCTTCAGTTTCAAGACGAGACGTCAGTGAATACCAAGAATATGTTGGTATTCATTGACGAATTATCTTAAGACTGATTGAATTCACAAGAATAAGTGTCATATTAATTAAAGGCCATGAGATTTTATCTTGACTTTTTATTCAATTGCACTGGTTCGTAAACATGGAAAATAGTAAAAATGAAGTTCTCCATTTTTATAAGCCCCTTGGAAGCGCCCCTTTAAGAGCGATCCTACACACAGCGTAGCATTTTCACTGGCAACGTGACATATAAACGATCGCAGTGACTTTCCGTCTGAACGTAGTGTAGTGAAACTGCTTCACACCATTCAGAGAAGTGTCTTATAAAATACTGTCATCCATAATAAACATTCACAATATGTTACGTGTTATTTGTATGTAACAGTACGCTGTGAGGTGGAAATATCGAGTGTTACTGTTACATACAACTGATCTTTACACCTTTGTTGTTGTAATATTCGAGTAATTAGCATTTTCAACAAATATTGTCTGCATCTTGTGATGTATTTGTTGATGTCGTGTCTTGCTCTATTGAAGTTTTATAATCATTCATATATCTGTGAAATCCCCCTGGCGGGAACTTGTTGCCCTGTGGAGACTGGGCACGCTTTAATCTACATGTAAACAACTAGTAGATCTTGTGCAGTCTACACCTGATTTCAGATTTCAAGGGATTTCAGGAAGATTTCAAGGGATTTCAAGGGATTTCAGGAAGATTTCAAGGGATTTTAAGAAGATTTCAAGGGATTTCAGGAAGATTTCAAGGGATTTCAAGGGATTTCAAGAAGATTTCAAGGGATTTTAAGAAGATTTCAAGGGATTTTAAGAAGATTTCAAGGGATTTTAAGAAGATTTCAAGGGATTTCAGGAAGATTTCAAGGGATTTCAAGGGATTTCAAGGGATTTTAAGGGATTTTAAGAAGATTTCAAGGGATTTCAGGAAGATTTCAAGGGATTTCAAGAAGATTTCAAGGGATTTCAAGAAGATTTCAAGGGATTTTAAGAAGATTTCAAGGGATTTTAAGAAGATTTCAAGGGATTTCAGGAAGATTTCAAGGGATTTCAAGGGATTTCAGGAAGATTTCAAGGGATTTCAAGAAGATTTCAAGGGATTTTAAGAAGATTTCAAGGGATTTCAGGAAGATTTCAAGGGATTTCAAGGGATTTCAGGAAGATTTCAAGGGATTTCAAGAAGATTTCAAGGGATTTCAAGATGATTTCAAGGGATTTCAAGAAGATTTCAAGGGATTTCAAGATGATTTCAAGGGATTTCAAGATGATTTCAAGGGATTTCAAGATGATTTCAAGGGATTTCAAGGGATTTCAAGAAGATTTCAAGGGATTTTAAGAAGATTTCAAGGGATTTCAGGAAGATTTCAAGGGATTTCAAGGGATTTCAGGAAGATTTCAAGGGATTTCAAGATGATTTCAAGGGATTTCAAGATGATTTCAAGGGATTTCAAGATGATTTCAAGGGATTTCAAGGGATTTCAAGGGATTTCAAGAAGATTTCTTGCCAAGTGCACACCAGGTTTCAGGAGTTGTCAACCTCTCGACTGCAGAGTTGATCTACTCGTGTCGCTGGCTGACGAATCAGATGAGAGCTTATTGAGTGACGTGTATGATCTCAAGGAACCGGCCCAGTATTCTCTTCAACGGAGGCAAGAATTGAACCCCGGCCTCCTGAATAACACTTCACGGGCGCTCCACCAGTCTCAGTTTACCACACGTGTATCCACGAGAGATGGAGGTTCCGAGAGACCGTCCCCCCTATCCCACACCACTAGCGCACGGGTGGTTCGAGCCTCCATCTCTCGTGCGTAACTTGTATCCAGGAGAGATGGAGGTTCCGAGCGACCGCCCCCCCTATCCCACACCACTAATACGCGGGTGGTTCGAGCCTTCATCTCTCGTGTGTAACTTGTATCCAGGAGAGATGGAGGTTCCGAGCGACCGCCCCCCCTATCCCACACCACTAATACGCGGGTGGTTCGAGCCTTCATCTCTCGTGTGTAACTTGTATCCAGGAGAGATGGGGGTTCCGAGCGACCGCCCCCCCTATCCCACACCACTAATACGCGGGTGGTTCGAGCCTTCATCTCTCGTGTGTAACTTGTATCCAGGAGAGATGGAGGTTCCGAGCGACCGCCCCCCCTATCCCACACCACTAATACGCGGGTGGTTCGAGCCTTCATCTCTCGTGTGTAACTTGTATCCAGGAGAGATGGGGGTTCCGAGCGACCGCCCCCCCTATCCCACACCACTAATACGCGGGTGGTTCGAGCCTTCATCTCTCGTGTGTAACTTGTATCCAGGAGAGATGGGGGTTCCGAGCGACCGCCCCCCCTATCCCACACCACTAATACGCGGGTGGTTCGAGCCTCCATCTCTCGTGCGTAACTTGTATCCAGGAGAGATGGAGGTTCCGAGCGACCGTGTCCCCCTATCCCACACCACTAATACGCGGGTGGTTCGAGCCTCCATCTCGTAGATAAGTCAAGACTTACGCAAGGCTATCGAAGTAAAAGTAATGCCGCTAACAAGAAGTGAAAACTGTGAGCGTAAAGACGAAGTGTTGATAATCCTCGACTTCTTCCTCTAAGCCGGCCTATTGCGCGTCTGGCGCTACGAGCGGGGGTCCGCCGGGCGAGCCGGCAGCGGCGGTCGGGCGTGTCGAGCCGTCAGCAGGCGGCGGCACGTGTGGGGGTGGGGGGGGGGGGGCAGCTGTTCACCGACACGTTATCCCCACTCAGGGGCCGCACTCCTGTCGTAGGCGATCACTTAACCCGACTCCCTGTTTACCGATACATTGTGGGAGCGCTAATATAGCACCATCAGGCGGGGGAACGACGCACTTGGTGGCGCGTGAGGAAGCAACAACATGCACTAGAATCAATTGATCGATGTAGATCGTCCGCCCTCGCGATGTCACGAAATATAAGAACCAATCAAGTGGACAGTGAAGCGGGGAAATAGGGAAATAACCAATCAAGGTATCTTAAATTTCCCCTGCTTCGTATAAGTCACGCCCATCTACAATGGTGAATTACCTGATATCATACACAAATTGGCTGGTGTAAATAATAACTGATCCGCATGCTGTTCTGGCTAAACCCCCAGCGCCGATGATGGAGCCGAGAAAGCTCTTATTTCAACCCGCAGGGAATTTTCCTGAAATTCATATTAATTGTATAGGTTTGTAAAGAGTAGGTTGGTACAGGAAATGTTATTCTGTTATGTTATCACTAGGAAAACGCGGGATGCGCGTTGTGAGATGAGCTTAGAAGTATGGCAATCTAGAATGAAAAATAACTTGTCAGCTCAATTTACATCTACACACCTTGACTTATTTCAAACGTTCGAAAACATGACCAGCAACTTGTTGATATTTATAGTAACCTGCAACCTGTCGCATAAACACTTTACAAATCCAATTGATCCAAATATTCAATAAAATGTACACCTTTAATGCGTTTTCTTTGTTATTTCTCATTCGATTGTTGCAAAAATCTCTGGAAAGGTGTATAATAGTATTGTTCATATTCGGTGAAAATTTGAGAGCTTTTGAAAAATTCTTATTTTTCAAGTATTTTTCCTCCGGGTTATTCTTACGAGGATTTTCCAAACTTTCCGATTATTTTCCGGAAAAACCTTCCGACCGATTCCTCTGAATAACAATCCCAACCTATTCTGGTATGACACCAACGTTCAGAAAAGGTTTCAAGTTGATTGATTTATTTCTCTGACTTGTATGCCGCGTACATAATTACAAAAAAAAAAAAAAAAAAAAAAACGAAGCCCATTTTTTTTCAGGGTGTGAAATGGAAAGCTTCGCTACGCTCATCTAATAATAGCTCTGAGTGATTTACACAAATTACATCATATATTTTTTTACATCAAAACGGCTGATTCGATTTGAGTGAAAGTTCGAAATAATGTGTATTATTACTAGGAAAACGCAGAATGTGCGTTGTGAGATGAGCTTAGAGTATGGCAATCTAGAATGAAAAATAACTTGTCAGCTCAATTTACATCTACAAACCTTGACTTACTTCAAACGTTCAAAAACCTCACCTGCAACTTGTTGATATTTATAGTAACCTGCAACCTGTCGCATAAACACTTTGCAAAACCAATTGATCCAAATATTCAATAAAATGTACACGTTTATTGCGTTTTCTTCATTATTTCTCATTCGATTGTTTTAAAAATCTCTGAAAAGGTGTATAATAGTATTTTTAATATTCTGTGAGAATTTGAGAGCTTTTGAAAAATTCTTGTTTTTCAAGTATTTTTCCTCCGGGTTATTCTTATGAGGATTTTACAAAATTTCCGATTATTTTCCGGAAAAACCTTCCGACCGATTCCTCTGAATAACAATCCCAACTTATTCTAGTATGACACCAACGTTCAGAAAAAGTTTCAAGTTGATTGATTCATTTCTCTGACCTGTATGCCGCGTACATAATTACAAAAAAAAAACATAAAAACGAAGCCCATTTTTTTTCAGGGTGTGAAATGGAAAGCTTCGCTACGCTCATCTAATTAAATTAAAATTTCCTGAGAATTTGAATTCTCTCGAATGAAATGTTTTTCTCGAATTTTTTTCTCTGGGTTATTCTTATTGGATTTTTGAAAACTTTGAAATGAGTTTTCTTAGAAATGGTTTATAAAATACTGTCATCCATAATAAACATTCACAATGTCTTACGTGTTATTTGTATGTAACAGTACGCTGTGAGGTGGAAATATCGAATGTTACTGTTACATATAACTGATCTCTACACATTTTCCATTAAACAATTCGACTGAATAGCATTTTCAACAAATATTGTCTGCATCTTGTGATGTATTTGCTAATCTCGTATATTGCACTATAGTTAAGTTGTTTGATTATCTACATCTGTGACTTCCCCTGGCGGTAACTTTTCGCCTTGCGGAGCCTGAAGATGCCTTATTGAAATACCGCCATCTAGATATGTGGAGGGAGCAGCGGTGTACCGGAAGTGTGTGCTGCTTGCAACGGAAGTGGTGGTATTGGGAACTAACCGAGCCGCGGGGTTGGTACATAATGCATGCTTATAGCGAGTAGCTCATTACAGCATGCCCCTTGGAGGATAGGCTACACTGCTCGTCTCAGGTGTACGTCTTAAGGGTCTATATGCAAGGCGCTCTCAGGTTTATCAGATTTATGTACAAGTTTGGAACAATCTGTACAATTCGTGAGCTTAAAGGACATCACAACCCTGAAATTAGATTTTTAACGAATAGTGACAATATTTATTTACCCAACTCAATTTCAGAAATAATTATTTTATTATTTTATTTTTATTTTTTTTAATAACATCGAAATTTGATACAAAACCATTGTTCCCCAATCAAAGCTATGGATGAAAGATGGGATCGTTTTGATGGGGCACAAGAATTAAGGGTGATCTTACCACCCCATTTTAATAATTAAAATTATAATCAACTAATTTGTCCTCCAGGACCCGGCATTTATTCCGAATCGTGAAGTAGACATTACTCTCGATTCTGTGCATGTTTCTATACAAAATTGGTATTGTCTACGTCATGACATGAGGTTTCTGGAGAATAAAAATAATATTTTTTTTTTTTTCAACTTTCATCCAATAAATGTCCATTATTACAAGACATTTTTCACTCTCGAGTGTCCACAAAACCCATCGAGGGTTCAACTGTGGAGTATAAACTAATAATACTCTCTAGGATATGATTTTTATAAATTTTAATAAAAATAGTAATAATAGTAGGCCTATGTATTCAGTATAACAATTTACAATGTTGTTGAACAAGTCAGATGAATATAATGAAAGAATAATCATGTCCAAAAGTGATTAATGTATTCGTCCGTTGAGTGAAATGCTTTTTCCAATAAAAATAATTTGAGTTCAAGATGAAATTCTGAATGACACTTTAAATTTCTGATCCTATCTTTCATCCATAACCTTAATTGGGGAACAATGATTTTGTATCAAGTTTCGATGTTATTGAAAAAAAAAAAAAATCTGAAATTGAGATGATTATTTCTAGTTTTCTGTAAAATTCGGATAATAAATGTCGTCATCACTTAGGGCTGTGATGGCCTTTAAATTATGTAGAATTCACAATTTATTCGGAGGACAAATTGTTGCCACATTTTACCGCCTGTGTTATCCAAGACTTGGAAATGTGTTTGTGACGCGTGGTTTGACCGATTGCGCCTCAGAGCTATACACAGTATAGAGTTTAGACGATGACACATCACACCACATGTACATCAACACGTTACTCTCGTCTGACTTGTGAAGCGCAAACGAAATCAAATCAAGAAGAAGGAAACCAAGTATTGTGAGAGTGAGTGTTCGCTTAGCTCATCCAATTATAGAATATGGTACGAATACGTAACCAGCCGAGGTGATGACAAGTCAAGGGGGCATTGACAGCCTTTTTTAAAAAAAACTTTTTTTCATGATTCACAGTGTAATGTTTTATCAACTAGGAAAACGCTATATACGCGTTGTTAGACGAGCGGAAAGTAATAGTATGTCGACTTCATTGCCAAACTCTCGCCTAAATTCGCCAATTGGGTAACATTTAAGATGGGTAAAAACGGCTTCGAGTGGTACCAATTTAGCACATTTCATGTTTTACTTTTTTCTTCAAAATGGCTGACCCGATCAAGCTGAGAGTTTCCAGAAATGTGTATCAAGATGTTATTCAACTTCACACAAAATTTCAATTTTTTTGAAAATAAAAATTTTTCAATTTTTTTCCGCCGTGTTATTCTAATGGGTATTTTTAAAATTTCTAAAATTCATAAAAATGAAAGTTACCACCCGATAATGCCACAAAGCTATAAAAATCTAAGCTAGATGAGGAACCATAATGAAAAAAAGTTTGAAGTTGATAGTTGTAGCCGTTTGACCTGTGGAGAACCGAAAAAAAACATAAAAAAAAAAAAAAAAAACGAACACCAATTTTTTTCAGTATGCCAAATTGAATCCTCGCTGAAGCTCGTCTAATTATATGCAGCAACTCAGCAGGGGCAGCGGGGAAGCCCATGCTGTGTCACCAGAAATGTGTTTAAATTAACTTTAACTCAATTTTAAACAAGTATATTATTGAATATGAATCATATCAGAGGCACTGCCATAAGACTTACAGCACTTGAAAATAAATATGAGCTTGCTACACTTTGAATACATTCTTCTTTATCTTAAATAGAACCATTTTGTTTTATAGAATGACATAATTGTGAATATATTTTAATCATAATTTTTATTGTCTTTTAATCGTCTTCAATTTGGTAAATTTAAAAAACATGAAATATGGAGGTTGCATGTTGAGTGATATAGAAATTTCATCATTTTGAATTGATATATAGTTTTTTTGGGGGAGGAGGGGGGCCATGTGAATCTTTTGCCCCGGGGCCCACAATTCCTAGTTACGCCACTGGCTACAAGAATCACCAAATGATTAGAAGTGGTTCTAATTACATTATTCCTTTCATTTAGCACTTTGTGGGCCACTTATCATACATATTTCAGTACGGTTAAAATGCAGTTATTTCAAAATATCTTTGTTTTTACCGTCGGTACATGAAGCTCTGATATACTATTGAAGATAATCTTTCTGAATTTGTAACACATGTAGATATATAAGTATGCCATACTTTTGTAGAGATTCATTTGTTACTATGTCGAATAATACTGGAAGTAAAAACTGCTGAGAGCCTAAAACTGTGGTATTTTTTTGGAACAATTTGAAAAATAAATAAAATATGAGCAAAATTATTACCACATGAAAATACAAGCATGCCATATGCCTACTTTCGTAGAGATTCATTTGTTATCATGTCAAATAACACCGGAAGTAAAAACTGCCGTGAGCCTAAAACTGTGGTATTTTCCGACATTTTTTAGAAGAAATGAAAATACGAGCAATTTCTTTTCGAATTAATTGCATGCATACAAAGGTTGTGTGCGTAACTCGCGTGAAAAATGTGTGCATAACCTTCATAGTTCAAGAGAAACAGTTACCGAAAGAGTGTATATTCAACATTGTCGGTATGGAGATGCAATGTCACCATTGGAAGGCTGTGGTTCCAATGCCAGGTTTCAGAACCACAATGTCAATGTCACGGCAGCACTGGAAGACCAACATTCCAACGGCAGCACTGCAATGCCTCGTGTGAACTGGCCATAAGCGAGCGAGTGTAACCGGTCCCTGCGCGCGCCGCGGTACGATGCGCGCGCCGCCTGCCTCCAGTGCCCGCGTGCTCCCAGTGCTCTCCAGTCAGTGTCTCGCCGCGTCTCCAGCCCGCACCATGTCCCGCCTGCTCGTGCTGTTATCCTGCCTGGCGGGCGTCCTGCCGCTCGCGTCCTGTGGCTCCTGCCGCGAGTCCAGGCTCTGTTGTCCGGGAAGAGACAGCTCCTGTGTCGTGCAGAAGGCGCCGCTCAACGCCATCATCGAGGACCTCAGTGACAAGCCGTGCTATTGCGACCACGCGTGTCTCAAGCTGGGGGACTGCTGTGCCGACTTCAAGCCGGCGTGCGGGGGTGAGTACCATTAGCCTAGTACCAGCAACACGCTCCACTGGTGCCACTAACCTAGTACCAGCAACACGCTCTACTGGTGCCACTCACGAGTACCACTAACCTAGTACCAGCAACACGCTCCACTGGTGCCACTCATGAGTACCAGCAACACGCTCTACTGGTGCCACTCATGAGTACCATTAACCTAGTACCAGCAACACGCTCCACTGGTGCCACTCATGAGTACCATTAACCTAGTACCAGCAACACGCTCCACTGGTGCCACTCACGAGTACCAGCAACACGCTCTACTGGTGCCACTCATGAGTACCAGCAACACGCTCTACTGGTGCCACTCATGAGTACCACTAACCTAGTACCAGCAACACGCTCTACTGGTGCCACTCATGAGTACCAGCAACACGCTCTACTGGTGCCACTCATGAGTACCACTAACCTAGTACCAGCAACACGCTCTACTGGTGCCACTCATGAGTACCACTACCATACTCTGCTAGTACCACCCCTGAGTACCACTAGGATACTCTACTAGTACCATTAAATTGTGTACCGATTTCCTCGAAAGAGGGTTAGAGGAATAAACACTACTACTACTACTACTACTACCACTACTACTATACCATCAGTACCACTAGCATATCTACTGGTACCACTCATGAGTACCACTACCATCATTACCACTAGCACAACGTTCCTCCTTCAGTGAATGCCGCTACAGCACACTCCCCGAGTGATGACATCCTTCAAAAGACGTACTGTACTGACGACCACGATCTATTGGCGTCACATTCTTCTACTGGACATTCATTGGGCTTAACGACAAACATTACTGACGACTAAGATCTATTGGCGTCGGTGAATTATATAGGAGATGGGAGGTTATTCTATCAAGTGTTTTTGGATGGTGGGAAGAAGTCGGTCGGTCGTGTTGTTAACCATCCCAGTATGACCTGAACGACAGAGAGAAACCCAACATCAATGATGAAGGAGATGAAAAGTGTTTTTATTGGGTGTTTAATGACAGCGGGAAGGAGTCGGTCGTTGCCTATTGTTGAGGAACCATCCCAGTATCAATCTGAGTGACAGAGAGAGAGACCACGAAAAAACAGGATGGTCGACCGTGGCGGGAATCGAAGCCCGGTCTCTTGAATGACCGTTCAGTGTGTTCTAGCCACTCCACCACCCGTACTGTGCTATGTAGCTGCTATATGTATGCATGATATGTCGTCTACTCGAAAGTATACATATATAAAAATCCTAGAATTTAAATAAAATTGATAACTACAAAAACATATCAGAAAAAAAAACGATATAAGTTGTCAATTGGACAATTAGTGTTTGCTTTACGACCCCACCAACAGTTGCGTTATTTGGGGGTACGAATGAATGATGTTCACTAAAACCCTTGCGTCATGCGGGCCTCGAACCCACGGAGTATTAGCCAATAGGAAGACCAGTTGAGCAGTTTCAAATATCAGAATTTTAACTCAAACATATACTGACACTGCCAATTAAAAGTGAGTGAGTTAACAATGAGTATAACAGTTGACGATAGAATGAGAGATGAATAAGTCTGAGGTAGGATCGTTCTACCGGGCACTTCAAGGGTGATATCAACATCAGTGTCAAAACAGTGGAGGCTTAATTGAATAACAAATATATCAACTCCAAGATAATTTCCTGCTCTTTAATTAATATGACGTCTATTTTGTGAATTCAATCAGTTTTAAGATGAAACGTCAATGAATACTAAGAATGTTTTTTTTCTTAATAACATCGAAACTTGATACAAAATCATTGTTCCCCTATTAAGGCTATGGATGAAAGATAGGATCGTTTGGACGGGGCACCACAAGGGCGATCTTACCACCCCATTTTAATTATTTAAAAGCAATGAACTTCAACACCAGGACTGCGCTGTCTGTGACCGTAATCTTCGCCACAGATGAAAGTCTTTTTAGTTTCCGAAAGTACTGAACACCTTATTAATAAGTAAAAACTGTTTCTGTGATATATCCGGACATTACCAGCATTGGTATTAAGAGTAAACAAAACACACGAATGTTGATATCTTCCACTTTGGACCAAGTCTCTCGGGCAATGATCAATGTGATGAGATCCATTGACGTTTTATCTTGAAACTGACTGAATTCAAAAAAATACAATGTCATATCATTGAAAGAGCATAACATCATTTTGAAGTTTTATTTTGTAAATTCAATTGACCATTGTAGATGGGCGTGACTTATACGAAGCAGGGGAAATTTGAGATACCTTGATTGGTTATTTCCCTATTTTCCCCGCTTCACTGTCCACTTGATTGGTTTTTAAATTTTGTGACATCACGAGGGCGGACGATCTACAATGGTCAATTACACTGGTTCGTGGACATGGAAAAAAACACTATCTGTATTTTCATCAGCCCTAGATTACAGAGGATAGCAGCTCCAGTGACCGCCATGTAGGGGTGGGAGTGAGAGGGAAAGTGAACGACCTGATCGGGTGTCGAACTGTCAATGAGTACACGTCTATCTGTGTGTTGTCAGTTGTCACTCGGGTAACCGCGTTGCCTCAAAACACAATCTATTCACGACAAAACAAGTTGGACAAAATAATTTCATGTTTTTCAAATTCTTTTCAAGTTGGAAATAGATTTTCGAAATATTTTTTCATGAATTGTATTATTAAGGTCCAGTTTTACGAATAATAAATTTGTTGATTGAGCGATAATTAGTGGATTAAGTTGTTATCACCCTTGGTTACCAATGGTATTTTTGTATCCCAATTAATAATTAGCTTAATTAACATATTTTTACTATTGGTAATATGGGGTCTCAATTGTATGAAATAATTAGAGAATTGAAGATTAAAATTGGAAGATGAGAAATTTGTAGGAAATTGGTATAGATGTGTGAGCTAGGAACTCGTAGGAGGAGGAAGAAGAAACAGAGGATAGGCCTAACAGTAGTGGAGAAGAGGAGGAACTGGCAGGAACTAGTTGATATGAGAAGTCTACCCTAGAAAAACTGGTGGAAATACCCCCTGGCCTAATTTAATTGGTTATCTGGGTTTGAGATAGGCCTATGAATATGAAATATATATAATTTTATTTTCAATTTCTATTTCGTTTTACAAAAACGGCTCAAATCATTACGTAGAAATGATTTGTCCAGCTTTTTTTTAGAGTTTTTGCCCACGATATTCTCAACTTTTCGCTGTGCTATTTGTCGCAATAAGTGCCCGATGTATTTGTCGTAGCGGGCTATGGGATGTTTTACCTGCTGTTAACGGGCAAGAATGCGAGGTGGGGTCTAGGTACGCCGGGGTGCAAGTAGACGACAGTTGCTATAGGAGACAGAGAGAGAGAGAGAAGAGATTTATGACGACATCGTCTACGTAATGCACGACACATGTTATAACAAAGCCGCATTTTACGATAATATCAAGAGTGTCCGTAAGAATCATTAATTAAGGTGGACCCGCCCACTGCGTTACATTTTCACTGTCAACTTGAAATAGAAACTATCGTAGTCAAGTTCCGTTAGACGATATTGTATTGAAACTGCTTCACACCATTCAGAGAAGTATCTTATAGAATACTGTCATCCATAATAAACATTCACAACATGTTACGTGTTATTTGTATGTAACGGCACGCTGTGAGGTGGAAATATCGAGTGTTACTGTTACATACAACTGATCTTTACACCATTCAGAGAAGTGTCTTATAGAATACTGTCATCCATAATAAACATTCACAACATGTTACGTGTTATTTGTATGTAACGGTACGCGGTGAGGTGGAAATATCGAGTGTTACTGTTACATACAACTGATCTTCACACCATTCAGAGAAGTGTCTTATAGAATACTGTCATCCATAATAAACATTCACAACATGTTACGTGTTATTTGTATGTAACGGCACGCTGTGAGGTGGAAATATCGAGTGTTACTGTTACATACAAATTATCTTTATACACATCTGTTATTGTAACATTTGACTCATTGAACAAATATTGTCTTCATTTTGTGATGTATTTGTTGATGTTGTTTCTTGGACTTTTAGAAGTTTCGTAATCCTTCATACCTGTGAAATCCCCTGGCGGAAAGTTTTTGCCCAGTGGAGACTGGGTCCCTAAGGTCCAGAAATATCATTGCCCACTAAGGGTAATTACAAGTTAATCCGCTAATCCCAGGTTAAATCCTTGATTAGTCCCTGGTGTGTGTTATTCGTAACTCTCACTAGAGCTGAGTGGAAGACCTTATGAGTTATCGGTCCGGTCGAGTAGCGCGGTGTGACGGCTCGAGACAGCCGCGCGCTAGTGGTGTGGGATAGGGGGGACGGCCGGTCGTGGGGACACGTGTGCAGCGTGCTGCGAGGATATGAAGGCTCGAGACAGCCGCGCGCTAGTGGTGTGGGATAGGGGGGACGGCCGGTCGTGGGGACACGTGTGCAGCGTGCTGCGAGGATATGAAGGCTCGAGACAGCCGCGCGCTAGTGATGTGGGATAGGGGGGACGGCCGGTCGTGGGAACACGTGTGCAGCGTGCTGCGAGGATATGAAGGCTCGAGACAGCCGCGCGCTAGTGGTGTGGGATAGGGGGGACGGCCGGTCGTGGGAACACGTGTGCAGCGTGCTGCGAGGAGGAATGCAGTTCTAGAAGACTTGTGTGGAACAAAGCTCACGTGTAGGCCATCAGGTCCAGCGAGGCGCCGGTTCGATCCCCGCCTCTCACTCTCTCATCCCGTCGTTAAACACGCGGTCGTGAGGCAGACCAGGCGTTAAACAACGCATTTCAATATACAAATGTCACGTTGGATTATTGGAAATTACAAAATAGTTGGATGAATTCCTGTCACATGACTATACCAATTTTCAATTGACGACTCGCAGTCTCGGCCCGCGTGACGTCACAAATCGTACCGTCCAATCAACAGGGCTGTTAGAGCTGTGGTCAAATTCAAATATCCAATCGGGGTATCTTCCAATGACTACAAATGACATAGATCCAACTGGCCGACTGGTGAAGCCACGCCTATTTCGAGTTACTTGTACTTGTTTAGCCATCAAACAGTTCAACAAGGCACGTCATTACAAATATCACGTTGAATTATTGGAAATAACAATAATTGTAATCTCCATGTTTTCCAATATTCGAAATCCAATTATAATTTATAATTAAAATTAACAGTCCAATTATTATAGCTGAAATTATTATTGGATGGATTCCTTTCACATGACTATACCAATTTTCAATTAGCTTATATATGTGTTATTTTTAACAACATCGTTGTGCCCCAATCAAGGCTGTGCATGAGAGGTAGGATCGTTCGGACAAGGCCCCACGAGAGCGATCTCACCGCCCCAGAGAATAATTAGTGATAATGAAACTCATTGAACAAACAATAAATCTTGAGATAATGACTTCAAGAATAGAAAACAATTCAAACATTCTAATTGGAGATAAGAAAATCTTCCGTCCTCTCATCATGGCTTCATTTCTTTCTTTCTCTCTTCATTTCTTCTTTACTCTTCTTCTTATTTCTTCTCTACTCTTGTTCTTATTTCTTCTTTACTCTTGTTCTTATTTTCTTCTCGTACTTTTACTATATTGATATTTTTCTCTCGATTTTTTTTTCATGTCGATTCATTTCTTTTCATTCAAATACAAAAATTTACGGAAATGGAAATAAAATTTATAATTTTCTTTTTTTTCTGTGTGATATCTGTGTATGATAGTAATGTCGTGTTGTGGCTAGCAAGTCTCGCTGTAAGAGCTGAGTAGCGAGCTGGGATGACGTATGCACTGCTATTACCCGGTACAGCCATCCCCCCCCCCTACCCCCCAGTGTCAGGTCGACACAGCATCCGTCTTCCACCGTGCTGATCTCTAGCGCCACCACAGCTACCGGCTAGACTCAAATGCAACTGTACTAAAAACCGTCCAACTGAACTAAAACTCGACCAACTCTATTATAAACCGTCAAACTGAACTAAAAACCATCCAACTGAACTAAAATCCGACCAACTGAACTTAAAAGAAGTGTTACGTGTTATTTGTATGTAACGGTACGCTGTGAGGTGGAAATATCGAGTGTTACTGTTACATGCAACTGATCTTTACACACGTGTTATTATAACTAGGAAAACGCGGGATGCGCGTTGTGAGATGAGCTTAGAAGTATGGCAATCTAGAATGAAAAATAACTTATCAGCTCAATTTACATCTACAAACCTTGACTTACTTCAAACGTTCAAAAACCTCACCTGCAACTTGTTGATATTTATTGTAACCTGCAACCTGTCGCATAAACACTTTGCAAAACCAATTGATCCAAATATTCAATAAAATGTACACCTTTAATGCGTTTTCTTCATTGATGAGCGTAGCGAAGTCTCCATCCCACTCTTATAGGGCTTTGTCTGTGTGTTTTTTTTTTTTTTTTTTTTTTTTTTTGTTTGTAAGCACTCCACAGGTCGCAAGGGTTGACTGATCAACATGAAACTTTTTTTGTACACGCAAACTCATCCAACTTAGAACTGTATAGTTTTTGGGATGAATCGGTCGGATCGATTTTGAGAATCATCATCTCAAAGTTTCTAAAAACCCCATAAGATTTGGCTGAGCGGAAAATGTTGAAAAATAAAATCTCTCCAAATAAGATGAAATTTTCTCTAAATGTGTATACATGGATTTTACACATTATTACGATTTTTTAAGCAATTCTGATCAGTCGTTTTGGAGAAAAAAAATAAAATGACTGATAATATTCATAAAATATATCATAAAAATTATGACAGAATTAAGTTGTCGAGATTCACTGCTCTCTAGATTCAAGAGTTGACCAACAATGAAGTATTTTTTATATGCGTCAAGGTGTGTAGAATACCAGAGTCAATGAAGTGGCAAGAGTAGAACTTCTTTAACGACTTTTATAGCTTATTCAGATATCAAGGTGTGTAGAATACCAAAGTCGATAAAGTAGCAAGGGTAAAACTATTTCAAGGACTTTTATACCTTATTGAGATATCTCGCTCATCTTACAACGCATATTTCGCGTTTGACTAGTTATTTCTCATTCGATTGTTGTAAAAATCTCTGAAAAGGTGTATAATAGTATTTTTCATATTCTGTGAGAATTTGAGAGCTTTTGAAAAATTCTTGTTTTCAAGTATTATTCCTCCGGGTTATTCTTATGAGGATTTTCCAAACTTTCCGATTATTTTCCGGAAAAACCTTCCGACCGATTTCTCTGAATAACAATCCCAACCTATTCTGGTATGACACCAACGTTCAGAAAAAGTTTCAAGTTGATTGATTCATTCCTCTGACCTGTATGCCGCGTACATAATTACAAAAAAAAAAAAAAAAAAAAAAACATAAAAACGAAGCCCATTTTTTTTCAGGGTGTGAAATGGAAAGCTTCGCTACGCTCATCTAACAATTCTGTTTTATGGTCATTCATGGGTTCCTGATCGATCAGTAATTGGCATCCTGTTCCTTGGCGGGAACATTGTGCAGCCTGGGGAGGCTTCGGGCCGAGATCGGTCGACCTTGACAGCATCCTTGTTCCTTATATGGAGCAGATCTCGTCGGCTTGCTCCTCGCGTGTCGCCATGGTAACCCTCAGGCCTCGCGTGCTGGCAGTGGCCCCTCGAGCACACCTCGTTGTTGTAACAGCCCTGTCTTACCAGCCCCCTCGTACTGAGCCGAACTAACTGACGGTTACTGACCTAACCGAACAAGCATTATAAACTAATCTAGTTGTTTTTTCAACAACATCGCAACTTTGTATAGAATTTTTGATCCCCAGTTGAGGCTATGGATGAAAGGTAGGATCGTTCGGACGGGGTGAGGTGTACGTACATGACTAGTAAATTTGGTGTACACCAAAACAAGGGATTTCACCTAATTTTAAGAGGATTTCAAGGAATTTCAAGAAGATTTCCGAGGATTTCAGGAAGATTGCATGAGTTGTTAACCCCTCTAGACGGGGCACCACAAGGGCAATATTACCACCACATTTCAGTGATTCAGCTGTCTGGAACTACTTTTCTGCCGCTGATAAAAGTTTTCAGTTTCCGAAATAAGCAAGGGGTTAACAACTCATGAAATCTGGTCTACTACATTTGTCATGAAATCTCCTGAAATCCTCTGAAATCTTCCTGAAATCCCTTGAAATCTCATGAAATCTCTTGAAATCCCGTGAAATCTCATAAAATCTTCCTGAAATGCCTTGAAATCTGAAATTAGCTGTACACTAAATTTACTAGTTGTTTACCACTCGGAAATAAGCTAACCTGAATAACCCAATCTAACTGACTTGGTCAACCTAACCTAACCTAACTAACCTACCATACCAACATCCCACGCTGATGTAATCTAAACTATAACTAATGTGAACCCTAGTTCCGGTCCGACGAACAGGCTGTTTGCCCGCGTTGCCTGGTTACAGCGGTCCATGTACCGGAAGTCCCCGTGAGGCGTCGGGACGCCCTGGCGAGCATCTGATTCTGACGTGTAATTACTTGACGCCGTCGTGTGGACGCGAGACCCGGCCATCACGGTCTCTCGTACACAAGAGGCCGTGATGGTCACCAGGGGAACCAACTCCCCGCCAGGGGGATCATAGCACGCCATCAGCGCAAGACAAGACATTACGTCACAAGATTCACACATTCATTTCACTTTTATTTATATTGGGTTTAATGACGCATAATAATGATAACTTGGATCTATTGGCGTCGGATGAATGATTAATGAGAT
The DNA here is from genome assembly GCA_964007535.1 of Brachyptera risi. Lineage (NCBI taxonomy): Eukaryota > Metazoa > Arthropoda > Insecta > Plecoptera > Taeniopterygidae > Brachyptera > Brachyptera risi. The sequence goes on along the minus strand of CAXFZR010000653.1, from coordinate 2,157 downwards.
GATGGGATAATGAGATGAAGGTTTTTATGGGTAGTGGGAAGGATAGTGGGAAGGAAGCGGTCGTGGCCTATATTGTGGGAACCATCCCGGCATTAGCCTAGACTACAGAGGGAAACCACGAAAAACCCCTGTAAAGATGGACGGTGGCGGGGATCGAACCGGGTCCGATATGTCCCTTCACCTCCCGGATCACACGAAGCAAGTGAGCTAACCACTCAGCTACTGTGCCGGTAGATCCCTTGTATGTAACAGAAACACTCGATATTTCCACCTCACAGCGTACCGTTACATACAAATAACACGTAACATATTGTGAATGTTCATTATGGATGACAGTATTCTATAAGATACTTTTTTTAAGATAGTTTCATTAGAATAAGTTCAGACGGAAAGCCAGCGCGATCGTTTATATGTGACGTCGACGCGGCTCGTGCCTCGGAGTGAGAGCAGCTACAAGACAATGTTGTTCTTGGCTTGGCCAGGTGATGCTAGTGTCTCTTGACCTTGACCTCTGACCTATGACCCAGGAGCCGAGTAGTCAACAATACACTAATGCGTTTACAGCTGGGCGTAGTTCCGACGACTGATTGCATGTGGCGTGTAATGTTCGGAACATCCTCTTTCTCTCTCTCTCTCTCTCTCTCTCTCTCTCTCTCTCGCTCTCTCTCTCTCGACTGATCTGTTGCTCGTACACACAACAATGTCATAAGACGAGTATCCAAAGCAACTTTTTTTTTATGATATTGGCTTTTAACGATGTACTCTACTGATGAGTGAGATATATTGTCGTCGGTAAATGACGAATGAGATGATGGGATGATGAGATATAAGGTTATTTTACTATGTGTTTTGGATAGTGGGAAGGAGTCGGTCGTGGCCTGTTGTTAAGGATCCATCTCAGTATTGACCTGAACGACAGAGGGAAACCACGAAAAACCCTGCCGGGATGGTCGACCATGGCGGGAATCGAACTCCGGTCTCCTGAATGACAGTTCGGTGTATTGCCACTCGGCCACTCGTCTCAGTTGATATTTGTGAATGTATGGTCAACAAGGTGGACTGTATTACCCCACCAACAGCTAGGTTATACGGGGAGGTGAAAGGGGGGAAGGTGGAGGGGGAGGGTCGTAAGATCATCCCGTCAAACGATCCTACCTTGTCTCATTGGCCTCAATCGGGGGGCAATGACCTCATGCCAAGTTTCACGTGGTAATCAAACAATAAGAGGCAATGAAAGTTGGCAGTTTTCTAAGTAATTTCTTCCAGCTTAAATGTATTAAACGTCAAAACGAAGTTTTTAAATAAGTTTGACGAAACCGTTTCCATTTATTCGGTGCACAATGAGATGATGATGCTCGAGAACTCTGAGAGAAAGAGAGAGAGAGAGAGAGAGAGAGAGAGAGAGAGAGAGTAAAGAGAGAGAGAGAGAGTAAAGAGAGAGAGAGAGAGAGAGAGAGAGAGAGAGAGAGAGAGAGAAAGAGAGAGAGTAAAGAAAGAGAGAGAGAGAGAGAGAGAGAGAGAGAGAGAGAGAGAGAGAGAGAGAGAGAGAGAGAGAGAGAGAGAGAGAGAGAGAGAGTAAAGAGAGAGAGAGAGAGTAAAGAGAGAGAAAGAGAGAGAGAAAGAGAGAGAGAGAGAGAGAGAAAGAGAGTAAAGAGAGAGAGAGAAAGAGAGTAAAGAGAGAGAGAGAGAGAGGTAGAGAGAGAGAGAGAGAGAGAGAGAGAGAGAGAGAGAGAGAGAGAGAGAGAGAGCGAGAGCGAGAGCGAGAGCGAGAGAGAGAGAGAGAGAGAAAGAGAGAGAGAGAGTAAAGAGAGAGCGAGAGCGAGAGCGAGAGAGAGAGAGAGAGAGAAAGAGAGAGAGAGAGTAAAGAGAGAGAGAGAGAGAGAGAGAGAGGGAGAGAGAGAGAGAAAGAGAGAGAGAGAGAGAAGTAGTTAATTTCAGTCTTACGTTCAGAACTACCCTCTGAACGCTGAGAATCTAGTTTGATTCCAAGGGTTATTTGAATGTCAAAGTGCGCGGGGAAACCGTGTTGTGTGCTCGATGTAAAACATAGCGATTATCGTTCACATCACATCGATCTTTACTCGCGATACATCGATACTCCTAGTCGATAATCGTATTGTAATTGTCAAGAGAGTCTTGGATAGAAGACCAATAGTT
>CAXFZR010000652.1:5000-31022 GCA_964007535.1 Brachyptera risi | reverse complement strand
ATATATATATTATATATATATATATATATATATATATATATATATATATATATATATATATATATTATATATATATATATATATATATATATATATATATATATATATATATATATATATATATATATATATATATATATATATATATATATATATATATATATATATATATATATATATATATATATATATATATATATATATATATATATATATATATATATATATATATATATATATATATATATATATATATATATATATATATATATATATATATATATATATATATATATATATATATATATATATATATATATTATATATATATATATATATATATATATATATATATATATATATATATATATATATATATATATATATATATATATATATATATATATATATATATATATATATATATATATATATATATATATATATATATATATATATATATATATATATATATATATATATATATATATATATATATATATATATATATATATATATATATATATATATATATATATATATATATATATATATATATATATATATATATATATATATATATATATATATATATATATATATATATATATATATATATATATATATATATATATATATATATATTATATATATATATATATATATATATATATATATATATATATATATATATATATATATATATATATATATGTATATATATATATATATATATATATATATATATATATATATATATATATATATATATATATTATATATATATATATATATATATATATATATATATATATATATATATATATATATATATATATATATATATATATATATATATATATTATATATATATATATATATATATATATATATATATATATATATATATATATATATATATATATATATATATATATATATATATATATATATATATATATATATATATATATATATATATATATATATATATATATATATATATATATATATATATATATATATATATATATATATATATACATATATATATATATATATATATATATATATATATATATATATATATATATATATATATATATATATACGTATATATGTATATATATATATATATATATATATATATATATATATATATATATATATATATATATATATATATATATGTATATATATATATATATATATATATATATATATATATATATATATATATATATATGCATATATATATATATATATATATATATATATATATATATATATATATATATATATATATATTTATATTTATAATATATATATATATATACTTGAGCAATGAAACACTTTGTTTTATTGACAGTTATTGCATTGCAAACTCAATTGTTATGGTCAAGATGCATTGAAGGTTTGTTTGCGGCCGGGAACGGGCAAACGCAACCCTCAATGCATCTTGGTTATAGTGATGACCTGATGATTGCGACAGATTGATGTTTATTAGGCTGATAATCAATAAAGTAGCACTTGCTCAATCAGTATGTTTGGATTTAGGAGAGAAATGAATGAACAAATTATGGCAAATATCAGTATTGTGCGTAGTAGGCCTACAAGCTCGAATGTCAGAGAAATGCTTTTCCTAGCATCCCTCATGTTGCCCTTGTCATCACAAGAGTGCTGTCAATATATGTCAATATGTCAAAATATGTCTATGTGAATAGCCCGCGCAATATACGAGGTCGTAACAACTATCAACCATGTTATCACAGTGAAACCTCTATCCATCGTTTTTCAAGGGACCAGGAAAATAAAACCATCCATCCAGGAAAATTCAACATTGATTATATAGGAGAGGGGCTAGAAACAATGAATGATACAAGCAGGAAAACAATAGATCCAGGAACGATACTTAGAGGTTTCACTGTATTCACTTTGGACGTTGAGAAAGTGCCAATAAAACGTACATGGACTATGGATGAGAAGTTAGGACGAGAGGCAAACTGAAATTGAAGTGCAAAAGAAACAAATTTGGTAATGTATGAATTGGGTGAAAGGGAAAGAGAGAACAGCAGCTTACCGAGATTTATGAGTACGCCTCTCTCTTCTCATAAATCTTGGTAAGCTGCTGTTCTCTCTTTCCCTTTCACCCAATTCATATATTCAGCCTCAGGCTTTTTTCCTATACACACAAAGTCATTTGACATAAACTTTGTAATGTGTGTGTGTAAATAATCTTGGTTCAAAAGTAATTTTTTTCGGACTTCTCTTGTCCATGTTATTATACTGCATCCAGTTATACTCCATTACCCATTATCATCATACTCCATTTAGCAGCTGAGTGGCTGAATGAATTCGTTCTCAGAAAGAGGGTGATAAATAATGTTGTGCGTAGATAAAGAATATATTCAAATAGTAAACACTGCATCTATCTGTATTGATAGACACTTGACATTAAACAATAATTTTACTGTTTTAAACTAGTATTTGGAGACAAAACAATACCACTTGAATACCACTTGTTGAAATATTTTAGATCGTCATTAACCCAGATCGTTCGAGACCCGAAAGTATTCGAGGCAGGTAGAAGGGCGCAAAACGTGTGTGTCAGCTGGGTACCTACTATACAAACTAAAAACATCATTCTTTTGCAATTTGAATTTTCATTCTTGCGGTCTCTTGGAATTCAAATTAATGAGGGTTTACTGTAATAGTCCAATCATTCTAGCTTTTGACTCACCACTCATTGAAACAAAAGGTCTTAAGATTGGTTTTCATTCAGAAAAAATGTGCTGATTAACATCTGCCTACTTGAAATCACCAAAAATCTCATTTACGGTTTTCGAGTAAATCAAAGTCCAAGGTCGAAAATCACGTTTTTTACGAAAATAAAATTCATGTTTTTTTCTAAACAAAATATTGATATTTGTGTGAAGTTATAAATCAAAGCTTATATATATCTCAAACCCAGATAACCAATTAAATTGGGCCAGGGGGTGTTTCCACCAGTTTTCCTAGGGCAGACTTCTCATATCAATCAGTTCCTGCCAATTCCAACTTCTTCCTCCTCTTCTTCACTACTGCTAGGCCTATCCTCTATTTCTTCTCTTTCTACAAGCTTATAAAATTATAAAATACCCATTTGTTTGGGGCATGCGGACTTCTCACACGATTTTGATTACATATGCATAAATCTGAAAGACTTTTATCTGTGTCGGAAAGTTATGGTCACCAACAGCGCAGTCCTGGTGTTGAAGTTCATTGGTTTTAAATAATTAAAATGGGGTGGTAAGATCGCCCTTGTGGTGCCCCGTCCAAACGATCCTACTTTTCATCCATAGCCTTAATTGGGGAACAAAGATTTTGTATCAAGTTTCGATGTTATTAAAAAAGAAAAAAAATATATATAAATAGTCTGGATGTGAGTCACCGGTACTTGCAATAGTTTGCGTTATTACCGTATATGAATTACTTCACAATTTGACTAATTTGAACACAATATAAAGTTCAAACCAATTTGAAAGTATCCAGAATTGACATATTTCAATACTCACGCAGATTTATTCAATGAATCAATGTACACATGAATGATTGTTCATTCAAAATAATGAAATGAACAAATTACTAATATCATAAATAATATTTAAATAATGCACAATTTAACCTCACTATCTCCATTTTACTTCATAAGAGACTGTTTCAAACAACTGAGCAAATGTAAACATCATTTTGCGTGTATTTGAAAATAAAGTTGGTTCCTTTTAACACTACTACACTACACACGATCGGTACCCTATTTCTAAAGATTTGGCTGGTAAATTGGTACATATTTTCAACATGGAAGAGATAGGAAATGAAGACACAATATCAAACTGACAAATCAACGCAACCCTTTTAAATCCATCTTGGTATAAGCTAACCAAAATACCAAAATGAACATACTTCAAGCAGTTTCAAACACGTTTTTGAACAACGATAAAATGTGAATAAATGTGAAATGTGCAATCAAATATCTAGGTAGCAGTGAATCATCAAATTTAGGTGATCATAATTATCATAATCGGGTACCCTTCATCATTACCCGAGTATTACCCGGGTAATCAATTTTTTTTCAATCCTAACTATGCTTATCTACCACTTTTTATTTAAATGTATTTTATCGTCTTATTTACCATCTTTAGGTTACCATTATTAATGTTGCAACTATAAGCAGTCTGCTCATCATATCACTGACCCTCTCAGCACAACATAATCTACCCAAACACATTGGTTGGGTCAACTTGAGTGAATGTGACATGTCCCTCTTTTTTGTGAACAAAGGGCCATGTGTTTAAGTGGTATGCAGAAGTGTTAAAACTGTGGTTGCTACGAGTGCCAGTGTTGAAGGGGGGGGGGGGGGAGTGTTTATTCGTCTCTCATCATAAGGTCAGTTGATGATAACAGATGATATCTATGGTCTAGAGAGGAGTAGAGGAGACCTAAATTCTTTCGTTTTCCCCCCCAAACAAGCGGGCTTTGTTTAAAAGTTACATATCACTGAAAATGAAGAACAAAAGCTCGCGTTGTAAAAAGTGGAGGGTACCCGGGTAAGAAATATTGGAGTCGGGTAGTGGTGTACCCGTACCTGACCCGGGTACCCACCGACACCCCTAATCATAATAGCAAAATTCACTCTTTTAGATTGTAACCTATAGGATCTACTATTCACATATAGGCCCAACCGTGTCAAATTGTTAAAGAAATGGAAAACTGAAGAGTACGTACACATCTGAGTATGCTTCAAGAAATAGAACCGGATGTTTTTGACCGCATTTTTGCAAGACCAGATCTCTTGCTGTAGGAACAATAATATCGTCAATTGCTTCTTTGTTCACTGACGGTTCATCAGCTACACATTTATAAAGGGTCTCCACTTCTAAAAGAAATGTACATAAATTGTCAATTAAAATTATTATTACCATAAAAATGTATAAAAAAAACTATAAAAACCTATGAAAAAATATAAAAATGTACGATGTGAAATGTATGAAAAAACTACAAAAAGCATCATTTTTTTCTTGGTTTTCCTTTTCTCTTGAAGAGTCATGTCAGTTCTAGTACTTGCAACTTATCAAGCATAAATAAAAGCATATAAATAAATATGTGGCACACATATGAGAAAAAAGATCATATTTTGGGTGCTAAATTATACAGTATTTGTATTTAATATCTCTGAAGAATTTAATTACAAATAACTTCGATAGTTTTTGCAACAATTCTAGGCTCCATAGGGCATAGGGTGTCCATAATGCACACCACAAACACAAAATTTATGCAAAATAATAATACTCATGTTACAAATTAATTTGCATTTCATGATATTAATTTTTTATACAGGCCTACATGGAAACAAGTCACACAGTTCATCTAAAGCATATTTTGAACATGCTGATTTGGTATTGATCAATGCTTTCAAGGATTTTAATGTGCAGTGGTGAGCGTAATTGGTTTCTCGTCATGGATGTTGTATGTAGATGGCAACCTAGTTTTATAACGTACCAGATACGTCTGCAGCTGACTCACGGCAGGACACAAGGGAGGCGTTGATGGACGACTTCGATATGCGGTAAAAATCTCTGAAACCTACTGACTCTGGCTTTGGAACAGCTATTTGTTTGCCGGGTATAACGCTATGTGACAGTCTACGCTTTGCAACTGATCGTCGCATGAGGGAAGATTTTCTAGACTTGGGCTTTATCGATGAATCTCCGATTAAATACGGTCTACTGAACACAGTATCTTGATCCAATCTTCCACCTACATGTGCGTCATCTGAAACATACCATCACAGTAAAAAGTCATTTTCGAATTGAAACCACATTTAATTTACCGACTAAATACAAACTATCGAACGACTTACCATCTTTATTGATATAATCTTCCTCATTCTCCTCTTCTTCCTCCGCAATGTACTTTAATTTCTCAACACACGGAGAATGCATAATAGACGCTTCACACCACTGAACTTTTTTCCGTTGAGTCACATTATACTCAAGATTTTCCGTGGGTACATTAGAATTAGGAAAGGATGTTGTTGAATTTTCTGTTATTACATGAGCATTGATTGCATGTATGACCACAGGTGTAATTGAATTGTTGCTACACGTTTCGGTACAATCTTGTTCGCTTGATATGTCATCAAAATCTTCCAAGTGATTATTGTGGCTTGTCTCCGTACTTGACACGTTCTTAGGAACAGAGCAAGAAGCAAAGTTGGTTAATATAATACTCTTATGACACAGTAATTTCAAGCTGTTGTCCTCGAGCAAAGGTTGTGTAGAATACTTTTCGATTTGCTCTTCAGTCTTCAGGTTGCATTGTGAGATACAATTTTCCTCCTCACATGATGCAAACATGTCTTGACTGATAAATATGTTATCAGAACGCAGACTATTATTGGTGATATGAAGTTTAAGCATTGAACAATTCAGGTTTTCCGTGTTAATCTCAACGTTTCTACTTATGTTTTCCGTGATACAGGGAGAGGAATGAATTATGGGCGAGACATTGGTAATGCTTGCATTTATAAAATTTCGATCTGCCAACGGTGTACTTGTGCCTCGACTGATTCTTTTAATGTTCAAATTATTTGAATCTTCTGTTGGACTCAAGTTATTGATACTACTGGTATTGAGACCATGACCATCACAAAAGCTAGAAATAGAATCTGCACTGAGTTTGAGAAATGACAGTTTTTTTGATTTCACTCCAGTTTTTGATTTCTCTTTCACAGACCTCGTACGTAACTCACACCTTCTCAGATTATAATCATGTCTCCTTCCGGCTGAAAACAAGAGAAAGACCTTAGCAAAGACACATGTGTTGGACCTACCAGAAATTACTAGAACCATTTGCCCATGTGGAATACATCTAGGGCCTACCGTATGTACTTAGTACCAGACCATTTCACCTCGATAGTTCAAAGTGCTTTAATCTACTTCAAGGGCTCATCAAAATCATTCAATACAGTAAAACCTCTGAAATTGAAATTCAATTAACCAACAAATTTACCCATTTTGAATCATGATAGTCTGAATTATCAACATTTTAAATTTTAACATTGGGTCAGAGCACAAGGGACCATAACTATTGTTTGAATTAGGCCAAATTTGAATTATCAAGAGTTTTAATTACCGGTAATGAGTAATTAATAAGCCTACCGGTACTATGATTTTTTTATATAATGGGATGAGCGAAGCGAAGACTCAATTTCATCATGTACTAAAAAAAAAGTGGGGCTACATAATTTTATTGTTGTTTTTTTACGCACTCCACAGCTCAAACGAAAATTCAATTAAAACTTGTGATACACAAGTATCCTCATCTAATTCGATACTACGTATATAGTTTTGAGGCGCAATCGGTTGAACCACTTCTGAGAAACCTCATTTCAAAGTTTGAAAAAATCCCATAAGAAAGAAGACCAAGAGAAGGTGGCAGGAGGGAGTCAAGTTCGGGGTAGTCAACCGAGGAGAAAAATGGAGAATGTGGTAGACAAGAGATGGTGGGAGGATAGAGAAAGGTGGAGGGAACTCGCAAGAAGAGAAGAAGCAGAGAATAGTAGTACCGGTAGTAAGAAGAAGAGGAAGAACTCGGAACTGGCAGGAAGTGATTGATGTAAGGTCTGCCCTGGTGAAGTGGTGGTAACACCCCCTGGCCCAATTCAATTGGTTATCTGGGTTTGAGAGATGTAGTAAACATTGGAACTAGACATACAATTATTGTTCGGCAATTAAGGCTAAACTTGTATGAACTTGGGTAAGATAGTTTGGATGGGGCGCCACAAGGGCAATCCTGACCACCAAGAAAAATTGGTCATATTGTGGGCCAGTAGCACTAGGCTCTTCTTTCAGACGAGTTCCGAGGAATATCGGAATTATATTCCAACGATTTAAATGTATTTTTTCATGATTTGTTTCAACATATTATCATTTGGGGTGCCTAAAGAGCAAATACTGGAATAGAGATACTATCAAGAGTGAACGTGGGCTTGGCGTGTTTACTTAGAAAGAGAATGTGCCTATTCAAGGAAACGATCAAAACCTGACCCAAATAACCCTAAGCACAGCTCCTCTGTGTTCTAACCAATTTTCCGAAATAGTAGATCCTATATGGCATTATTACACGCCAAGCCCACTTTCACTATTGGTGGCAACTCTATTCCAGTGTTTGCTCTTCAGCACTCCCTCATTATTCACAGCAACTAATATAACAAAATTATTGCTAATAAGTAATTGAAAGAACAAAATTGTACTTAATTTGTATTATTTCGAGTTTATAGCTCCATTGTTAGAGTAGGCTCTACCTATTGTAGTAACGGTACACTGCTGTTGTGTTTACCACACACTACACACAAACTCAATAACACCTATTTCGTTGTTCTTAGATCTACCAGTAGGGCTACGTATTTGTATTTAACAAACAAATTAATAGAAAAGAAATAATACATTCCCAATGACAAGTATTTCATCTTACCAATATTAAAATCTACAGGATCAGAAGATTTTGAGGCACTGACTGCATTCTCTTGTGTTGGCGGACACAACTGGAGCATTCTAGATTGAACAGAAAAAATGGGTTGAATTATTTTTCTTTGCAGTTCAAACGAATAAAATTATAGTTTTCCCAAGAGTTGACAGTTGTTTACCAACAAATTAACCAACGTCGGTCTGGCAGGTACAGGCCTAACTAGCGAGTCGGGATCATGCTTCTTGAGTGCTTTCGCAATCTTCCAATTGTTGCACTCGTTTCACACTTGTCGCTGCTTCTTTTAATTAAACTGAATGTAAAAAATGGTGTTTAGAAAACACAGTTATTCAATAGGTTCAATTTTTTTTATAAACAGAAGTAATGAACTGGCTTATCCTCCAAACAATATTTAATAATCCACTGAGAATGTAATAATTATTCCTTGTCATGATTTGTCATTATTTTATTGAAGTATGGTTGTACTTTAACTATTGTTCATTTCTTGCGTGTTAATTTGTTTCATACAAATGATCTGATATCAAAATACAGATTGATTTTTTAAACAACACATAAAATTAAATGTAAGCAATCTTTCCACTGTTCGTTCTAAAAGTAGATTAGTGAAACAATTAGGGGTTTACTGAAAAGAATCGTATAAATTCTACCACACGTTGGGCTAAAAAAGAAATAGCCCAACAAAATACGCTACAGAGCACGCACATTTTGGAACCATTTGGGGGTGATGGGGGTGGGAACTTGGAGGTGGGCCATAATTGATTTTCTTCTATTGGTAGCCTATAGTGGTTCAGCAAATAATAATTTTTTTCTTAGATTATATTTTAAATGTATTTTGTAAGAAAATAATTTCTGGTCCAAAAAAATAATTGTAGGCCCTAGGCCCGTACTGGAAAATTATTAATTGATTGGCTAGATTTTAACTAGATTTTAACAAATAATGACAATATTTATTTCCATTATTTTAGAGAAAACTATAAATCCATTCTTCCAATTTCAGAAATTATAATTAATTTTTTTGACCTCCAGACACTAGGCATTACCGATTCTCTATTGAAGCATAAACATACCGTACCTACGCCTACCGGTACTGTAATGTCTACCAGTACGTCACGACTCAGAAGAAGGGGCGGTTTCTGGAGGACAAATGGGCCTAGACTAATAGTTTCTGAAATTGAGATGCTTTTGAATTTTCTCTGTAATTAGGGAAATGAATGTTGTCATTATTCATCAGAATTTAATTTCAGGGTTGTGATGTCCTTTAAGAATAGCCTACAAATTGCTTCAAATGTGATCTCAGCTGTATGCAAATTCTTTTTGCTAGGTAGCAAGTTATCATGAGTTACAAAAATATACCATAAAACCAGTAGGCCTATTCTAATAATTGTATTGATCGAATCTAGGTCTAGGCCCCTACAATCTTTACAGGGCCTACACTCAATACAATTAAAGAAAAGGTTGCCCGCAAGAAGATTTGAACAGTGGAAGAACGGATTACAAGACCGGCATTCTAAACGCTCGGCCATTTTGCCATATTAAAATCGGCGTGAAATTTACTGTTATAGGCGACGTAGATTTAATCTTATAGGCCCTAGGCCTATTCATTTTCATTCTATTTCATTTGGGCTTATATTTATTTGAGATTACTTGAGCCTTTAGATTGATTTGCGCAGTAGGTATAATAAGCTCGCTATTTTTCCAGAGCTTGAGAATATTAGCTCTTAAATTCAATCACAAAACCAATACAAATTGTTGAATGAAAATTATGAGATGAGACAAAATGTCAATATCAAGAATCGCTCATGTAGTAGGCTACGTAATTGAATCGGCTCCTGATTGGTTTGGTTCCTTGATGCAACGACGCATGTGTGTGCCTATGATCACCAAGTTGACTGATCAATACGCTTCTAGCAGCTTTCATTGGTAACAGTGCTCTAGCAGAAGACATTTCTAAAGAATCAGTCATTCTACTAGCGGGATTACAAGTCGTAACACTACCACAATCAACCAGGTTCAACCAGACATCTGCCGCTCTATCCCGTATGGATATTTATTCACTCGGTGATATCACGGAAGTAAAATGGGGCATGTATGTCCTATGCTGACAGTTGAGCTACGCGTAAGCCTAATCATTCGCATTTTAGCGGGATTACAAGTCGTAACACTAACACGATCAACCAGGTTCAACCAGGCATCTGCCGCTCTATCCCGTATGGATATTTATTCACTCGGTGATATCACAAAGTAAAATTACATGTCCCATGCTGACAGTTGAGCTAAACTCACCATCCGCAATTTTTAATTGAACTGTTTTTCTTCAATCTTACCATTACGATGGCAGTTCAACTCCAAATTCAAATTCAAATTGTTTTATTTCTGTATAGAGTCAAAAACAGAATATAACAGAATTGTCAAGAAATAAAATCGATAAAAATACCAAAAATATAAACAAATGTTATAATAAAATGCTATAATATAGAGTGCATCACATTATAAATCACAAATGATCAGAATTAAAATTGCACTTGATATAAGAATTAAAAATTGTACGTATTAACATTAATAAACTTATTTACAGAATTAGGCTATAACATTTGCTAAGTAGATACACTTTTAATTCAATTTTAAATTTCTCAACATGCACCCAACGTTTTACAACCTTCAATGGATTTGGGAAGAAAATTATACAATCTGTTACCGGTACCAGAATAGGTGGGACCCTTTTCGAATAATGTAAGCCTATGGTCTATAGATAAGAAGTTGTTTTTATTCCTAGTTCTATATTCATGATTGCTAGAGTTTAAAACAGAGATACCGGTAGAGTAAGATTCAACAACAAATAAAATCACATTACAAATATTAATACAAGGCATCTAGGAAGAATATGAAATAACTTTAAAAGTTAATTAATCCAGGAATTTCCCCATTAATTCAGGAGTCGAGCCACGGTTGAGCTGGTACAATTGAAAGATCAGTTAAAGTGTATAATTTCTTACTTAATGGTCTGGCTGTGGCACTCTAGGTCTAAAGTGATAAGGTCTAGGCCTAGATTTTGGGGTAAATTTGAATCATGCTTACAGTGGTTAATCCTCGAGTTTAGTGATGGCATTATGTAGGCCTACTCAGTGGCTAGGCCTATGGCAAGTGAATTTTCTTTTCATTATCATCAAATTGGGTTCAACGACGCATTGTAGGCCTACATGTCGGTGAATGATGAATGCTCGCTCAAGGTGATGGCATGATGAGGTGCAAGGTTAGGCCTATTTTATTGGGTGTTTTTGAATAGTGGGAAGGATTTGGTCATGGCCTGTTGTTAAGGGAGCATCCCAAGCAGTATCAACCTGAACGACAGAGGAAATCATTGTTGGCATGGTTGACCACAGAGTGGCCATAGCAGGAATGTTCGTAATGGTTTGTAGGGCTTAATAGGCCTAAGCCTATGCATAGTCTTGCTTAGGCCTAGCCTACTTCCTCTATGGTGATAGTAAGGTTTAGGTATTGATTTTATAGTTCTAGCTGTATGGTTATAAAATCAATGGTTTAGTTACAGACTACAGAGTAGGCCTAGGCCTACATGAATATTGATCTAGGTTCAATGGTTAGGGCATTGGTTAGGGTGAGGTAGGCCCTAGGTCCAACTCAAGGCATAAACACTGTAATTATAAACGGTAAATTTACTGATTAACGTACCACGTCATTTTTTTCAATTTTTTTCAATTTCTTCTTCATTTTTTTTAAAGTATATAGCCTAAGCTCCGTTCCGCCTGCCGGTGGTATACGCGAGGTTTGTACACTAATCTGACCCTAACCTAACCTACTGTCCCCTTTGTCATCTTGGTCAGATCACAAAGCATCAACTTCAAGTGTGTAAAAAACATATTAAAACAAACAAAATACAAAATGTCCAAACTACACACCATAGATATGAACAAGATCTGTCAGAAAACACCAAAAACGCAAACATAGGACAAAAATTGGCCATGGTACGTTAATCAGTAAAATTAGGCTACCCTAAAAATGAATGTAAACAAGGATAGGGTAGGCCATGCCTACAAATTTACCGAAATTTGGAACTTACCGCTGTGTTGCACTGGTTTTGAACAGCTTATCGAATGTGTTGTCAAGATGTGCAGCTGCATCTAGGCCTACTGCTTCGATGGCACTTACATTTTCCAAAGTATCACAGAACTCGGGCAAATGAGACCCAAGCCCAGCCTTCACTGGGGTTATTTCTACCGGAGTAGGCCTAGGCCTGGGATATTTTGATTTGAGAAGCCCGACCAACTGATCTTTTTCCTTCCGCTTAGCTCTACGTTTGGAAAGAACATTATCGGGTTGCAATGTTGACAGAGGTTTTCTGGACTTTCCATAAGTTTTCACGTTTAGTGGAGCCATTGCCCCTATAGAATATTAATAAGCTGTTGAGCTCCAGGGGACCACTGGATCATAAAGAACTAAAAGAAGTGTAGGCCTAGGGCTAGGCCCTACTTGTTCTATAAGACTATGACTGGATCAAAATTATAAGTAGGCCTACTTAGGCCCTACTGCTTCGTAGATTTCGTTGTACTAGACCACTTCGACCACTTCGTTGGACTGGACCAAAGACCTTTATATATATTGGACTGACTGGACTGGACTGACCTAAGCAAAATAGTAGTTTATAGTTTATACTACTTCGTAGACCAAAAGGAATATCAAATTATCAATGTCAATATCTCGTTCAAAATTTAACCGACTTTCTCAAATTCAATTTCAAATATGACAGAAGGAGAAGACAGAAATCAGAATAACGAATTACCAACTAAAAATGAGACGCTAATAACCAACTAATAACGCTAGGAATGTGTCCGCTCCCCCAACCCTGCAAGCCACCTACCGCCAAAAAAATATGTTCCGAAATACAATACGGTACGGTTACAATCAGGTACCGGTACGAATACTCATAGAATACTGGTACTCATAAAATACTCAGTTCCAACTATGAGATCATGAATTACGGGAATTAAATTTTGCACTGATGGTACTGGTCAAGATGCATTGAGGGTTGCGTTCATTTGCCGCCAACGGGCAAACGCAACCCGCAATGCATTTTGGTAATGTGGTACTGCTGCTCGATATACCAGTACCTCGATAGCTCTATCGTTCCTTGATTTTTCATTTGAAAATTGAAAAGTTCAAAATGGCTTCAATGTTCAATCTCAATCACGTAGACTATCAAACTATACTTTTCAATTTATCAAAATGTCATGTACAAGGCAAACGCAAGAAGTACGCAGGCAGCCTGTTGTGTTTGTAAGATGAGATATACGAGATATTTATATGAGATATACCCATACCCCAAAAATCTACAAACATGACTTACTTGTATGCTTGTATGCTTTATTACAACTTGTATACTTTATAAGTCTACAGAATCATATTGTCTACTTGTATCTTTTTGGGATTGTAAAGTCTTATTTGTTCAATATTTGTATGATAAAATGAAATATAATAAGTGGATGAGCAAAGCGAGGAGTCAATTTCACCATAATGAAAAAAAAGTTTGAAAAAGTCTAAAAAAGTTTTTTTTTCACGCTCCACAGGTCAAACAAAAATTCAAAACCAGTTGAAACTTGACATATACAAGTGTCCTTATCTAATTCGATACTGTATAGTTTTAGTATACATTTTAGTATACTGTATACCGGTAGTATAGGCGCAATCAGTTGAACCACTTCTGAGAAAACTCATTTCAAAGTTTTCAAATATCCCTTGAGAATATACCGGAGGAAAAAATTCGTAAAAAATATTTCCTTCAAGAGAATTCAAATTCTCAGGGAATTTCAATATAATAATTATAGGCCTACACATTATTCCGAAATTTCAGTCAAATCCAATCAGCCGTTTTGATGTAAAAAATATATAGTCCAACTTTTTAAAATCATTTAAAGTTTTTTAGAAATCAATTAAATTCAAGCAACAGGTGTACCAATTGATTGGAAACGATTAAAACAAAGCCTTCTTTACTATCAAAGAAATTGATCAAGAAATAGGATGGCAGTGACGTAATTGTTTGGATCTCAAGGTGGATATATATAATTATAACCAATCCAATGATAAGTTGATACGTTCTATAGCTCATCCATCACATAACGCGTTTTCCTAGTAAAATAATATAATAAGGCGCTAAATGACCTCGATGTCGACGCGCCTTAAAACCCTAATATTCATTCAATAAGAACTGAATAGTAATGAAATGTAGGTAAACATGACAACGATGAAGGAGCTCTCAAAAAGGAAAATTATTGAAAAGCATAACGTTGATTGAGAGTGGTAGGGTAACTTGGAAAGTAACATCAGGAGTTTGGAATTTGTTGAGGGAATAGAATGCCTTGACAATGAGGAATGATTTGAAAGCAGGATGTATAGGCAACAACTTGATGTGGTTGGGAAGGTTGTTGTAACGGACGAAGTGGAGATGTATTGGACTTGTGGTGGAGAGGGCGAGGTTGTGAGGGGATGAAGATATTGAGGTTGGATTGGGTAGAGTGGGAGTGCACTGAGGAATTGAGGTGGAATTACTCAGAATGGAGGCGTGCGAAGGTGACTGCTGCTTGCATGAGTGTGTGGAGAGAAGAGTCAGGATGCAGAGGAATGTGAGGCAGGGTTTGCAGGATTGGCAGCTTGACTGACCAGCATTATGATTCTGACAGCACATTTCTGGAGGATGAAGGTACGGTTGGATGGATGAGAGGAGCCCCAGAACAGGAAGTCATAGGATAAGAGAGAGTGAATGTGAACGTGGTAGACAGCTAGGAGAGAAGAAGGGTTGACAATGAGTTTAAATTCTCGGAACATGAAACAGCTGCTCAGGATACGTGAAGAGGTAGCATGGATGTGAGGGGACAAGTCGAGGGTGTCACTTAAGGAGAGACCCAGGAAAGTAGTGGTTGAAACTGAGGAGATGCTCTTGCCGTTGAGCCGGATGAGAGGACTGGAATTGAGCTGAATATAGTAAGAGCGAATGTTCATAAAGATGGTTTTGGTGAGGTGTAGGGAGAAAAGGTTCTTTTCACGATACGCAGACATGGAAGAGACTTGCTTATTGACAGTTTGGGTTAAGGAGAGCATGAATGATTTTGGGGAGGTTAGGACTGTAAACGTAGACTCTATAAGTCTACACACCTTGAAGTGAAAACTATCGAGTCTAAAAAGTCGTGAACCACCGTCCCATGAGAACGAATATTCATTATTAGATGAGCGTTAGCTATACCTCTCTACTACGTACTACTCTTATGGAGCTTTGTCTGTGTTTTTATTTTTGTACCCATCGTACAGATCCCATAGTTTGACTCAAACCATTAAAGTGTTTCTCAATAATAAATGTTATCCAACTTGGAACAGTGAAATTTTTGGAAAATTTTCAGGGTGTAGTTTTACGTCAAAAATATTGATAAATTTCAAAAATATCATAACACGAAAGATAAAATACCAGGAAAAATATTTGAAAATAAGATTTTTTGTCTTCATTTAAATTTTATAAAGATTCAACTACATAAACAATGAACTTGTTTTGAAAGTTTGAGAAAATTGGTTCGGCTATTTGTGAGAAAAAAATAAGAACTTGGTTTTATCGGCAGTTTTCCACGCATTGCACTCTCAGTTTTGCCATGCAAACACGCTCATTCTGTCAATGCGGTTTACATATAGCGTCTCCTAGATGGTGGCTATTCGATGTAGAAAAATATTTATTAAATTAATTTCTTCAAAACGCCTAGTCTGATCTGTATGGAAGTTTGTGATAATGTGGAAGTTTGTGACCTATATTTCGTGTGTTTACATTCAGTACAAGTTTGAATTAATTTGAAGAGATTTTTCCCAAATTTTCCCGCCTGACCTAAATTTATGCGGTTTTCCAAAATTGCCTGATGATTTTTCTCAAAAGTGGTCAAACTGATCTGTCCCAAAAACTGAACAGTTCCAAGTTGGATAAGTCTAAATTTACCTCCAAAAATGTATGTTCATCACTCAGTCTAACCATGTGACCTGTGCAGTGTGTAAAAAAAACAGACAAAGCTCCGTAAGAGTAGGATGTAGGTCTTTGATATTGTTCATCAAACTAGGAAAACGCGGGATGTTAGATGAGCTTAAAAGATGAAAATCAAGAGAGTTAAATGTTCTGTCAGCTCACTCTATATCTACAGACCTTGGATTACTTCAAACGTTTAAAAACATTACATGCAACTTGTTGATATTTATAGTGCAACCTGTAGCATAAGAGATGCATTATCTTACATCAAATCTTATGGGGTTTTACTTTGCAAAACCAATTGATCCTAATATTCAATAAGATGTATACTCTTTTATTACGTTTTCTTTGTTATTTCTCATTCGGTGGTTGTGAAAATCACTGAATATATGTATGATGGGTTTTTTTCATATTCAGTACAAATTGTATAGCTTTGGAAGAATTTTTGTTTTCGATAAGTATTTTCTCTCTGGGTTATTCTTATGGAGATTCTTCAAACTCCATATTTCTCCAGACAAACTCCATATTTTTCTGAAAAACAATCCCAACCTATTCTGGTGTGACACCAATATTCAGGAAAATTTTCAAGTCGATTAATATTTTTCTCCATCTGTATTGTCGCATACAAAACTCCCCCCCCCCCCTTCCCCCCAAAAAGAAAACAAAGCACATTTCATTTTGTATGTAGGCCTACTAGGAAAACGCGGGATGCACGTTGTGAGATGAGATTATGAGTATGGAAATCTAGAATGAAAAATGTTCTGTCAGCTCAATCCCCATTTACAGACCTTGGGTTACTTCAAACGTTCAAAAACCTTACCTGCAACTTGTTGATATTTATAATGCTGCAACCTGTCGCATTTACACTTTACAAATCCAACTAATCCAAATATTCAATAAAATGTACACTTTTATTGCAATTGCTTTGTCATTTGTCATCCGATTGTTGCAAAAATCTCCGAAAAGGTGTATAATAGTGTTGTCCATATTCAGTGAAAATTTTAGATGTTCAAAAAACAAAAAATTCTTGTTTTTCAAGTATTTTTCCTCTGGGTTATTCCTATGAGGATTTTTCAAACTTTCCGATTATTTTCCGGAAAAACCTTCGGACCGATTTTTCTGAATAACAATTCCAGCCTATTCTGGTATGACAGAAATATGAAGAAAAAGTTTCGAGACGATAGATATTTTTTCCTGACCTGTATGCCAAGTGCAAAATTACAACCAAAAAAAAAACTAATATAAAAACCAAGCCCATTTTTTTCGGTATTCATTTATTCATTTATTCAATAATTCCTTTAACCCTCTTCCGAAGAAATCGGAATGGTATACATGTGAAATGGAATCTTCGCCACGAACATCTAACAATAGAAATCTGTGTCACGCTCATCTAACAAAGACAATTGTTTCGGTGGTCTTTTTTATATTGGGTTTAACGATGCACTGTAATGATGACTAAGATCTATTGGCGTCGGATGAATGATTAATGAGATGATGGGATGAAGAGATAAAGGTTTTATGGGTAACGGGAAGGATAGTGGGAAGGAAGTGGTCGTGGCCTATATTGTGGGAACCATCCTGGCATTAGCCTAGACTACAGAGGAAAACCACGAAAAACCCCTGTAAAGATCGACGGTAGCGGGGATCAAACCGGGTCCGACATGCCCACTACCTCCCGGGTCACATGGAGCAAGTGCGTTATAACCACTCAGCTACCTGTGCCGGTTACGTTGCTCTTCCCATCCTTGAAAAGTATACATAGAAAGCCATGAATCATGTTGCCATCGTTGTGAATAGCTGGAATCCTAGAGAATAGGTATTATTTCTAGCTATTTGATGAAAAACAAATATTTACCAAATAAAGACTCACAATATTGCACAATGGAAAAAAAAGAATGAACATCTCCAAAATGGCTAGTCTGATATTTTAATGAACACTTTTAATAATAGTAGTGTGCATCTTTTTTGTCTATATTTATTATTTAATGACAAGTTGATTTTTTGAAGACATTTTCTGTTATCAAATTTTCCAAACCAGCCTAATCTCAAGAGGTTTTTCAAAATTTTGTAATGGTTTTCCTCAAAAGTGGGTCAACCAACTGTGACCAAAAACTATACATTCTTGGTTGGATAATTCCGCAGGGCATACTCTTGTAACGTGGATTTTCTATGATAATAAATATTCTATTCATCTATTTATGTTTATATTTATTATAAATTAACTATATTTCATTATACCATACAAATATTGACCAAATAAAGATTTGCAACACAATACAATACCACATCCTTGGTACAATCTCTACTCTTTACCTAATATTGATGCTGTAGGGATATACAATCGTTATATAGATATTATCATATCATACCATATCAATGATATCATATTCTATAATATTAGGCAAATATAGTTCGAATAAAGACATACAACACAATCAAGACTGAGCCAGCGTACTCCATCATTGGACGTATTAAGCTATTCTTGTATGTATTCTCCTTATTATTGATTCCTGTTCCCCCAAGTTGTCTGATTACAAAATTTTGTGATTGTATTCTACTTTTTGACAATTTTCCAATATATTTCACCCAACCCAATTTTTGATCAAGTAAATTCAAAGGTATATGCATCCACCTCTGAAACATTACTCCCTGAATTATAATTTGCATTCTTAACCTCCCTTCAGGGAGGAAGGCCGTGCATTATTGTTTTAAAATGCAATGTGAGCCTACATTGCTCATCTTAAGCTGGATTCACAATGCGAACTAATGATTGTGACTAATACCTGGCCTATGACTGATACTGAATATTGAAATTAAGAAACTGAGCATTCACATAGACTTGAAATAAGAGTTGTTTTTTTACGAAGATGACGCACTTTTCATGAGTCGTAGCTCTCTTAAGATGACGGATTTAAATTTAAATCTACATGTTAGAAGGCTGTAAAGCTGGAGCGGTTCATTGAGTGGAAAGCTTCCTTTTGCATTGACTTCCTGTCGTTTCAAATTCTCGACTTCTGATTGGCCAGACTAATGATTAAAACCAATGATTAATCCTGAAGTTGAAAGTTGGTTAACTTTCAAGGTCAGTCACTAATATTAATCACAATGTGAACGTTAACACTGATTCTGTATCTGCCAACTTTAAAGTTATTAATTAATCACTAATCAATAGTTTGCATTGTGAATCCAGCTTTGCAATGCTCAGGCCTATGCTGCATATTTTTAGTTTCATTATTTAAACATTTTGAATCCTAGTAAATGATCCAGATCAATCCTCGAAATTTCTTCATACTACAACATTCCTGTTGAGAATCTTTAATCTTTCTAAACTGTACAAGCAAATCGTACGAATGCCATAAATACTAGGCAAACGCAACATATGCGTTGTAAGATGAGCGAGATATCTGGTATATTGAGTCGTTAAAGTAGTCCTACCTTTGCTACTTTTTTGACTCACACCTTGACGCATATGAAAAATACTTCATTGTTGGGCAAATATCGGATCTAGAAAGCAGTGAATCTCATCAACCCAATTCTGTCATTATTTTTATGATATTTTTGATGAATAAAACCAGTAATTTTAATTTTTTCTTCAAAACGGCTGATTAGAATTACACACAAAATAGTGATAATGTGTGAAATCTATGTATACACATTCAGAGAAAATTTCATCTCATTCGGAGAGATTTTATTTTTCAACATTTTCCGCCCGGCCAAATCTTATGGGGTTTATAGAAACTTTGAGATGATATTTCTCAAAATTGGTCCAACCGATTCATTTCAAAAACTTTACAGTTCCAAGTTGGATGAGTTTGCTTGTACAAAAAAAAATTCATGTGTATCAGTCAACCCCTGCGACCTGTGGCATTGAGTTTATAGTGTTATCACTATAAACTCAATGCCTGTGGAGTGCTTACAGAAAAAAACAAAAAAGACAAAACCCTATAAGAGTGGGATGGAGACTTTGCTACGCTCATCTAACTAGGCAAATGCAACATATGCGTTGTAAGATGAGCGAGATATCTGGTATATTGAGAGTCGTTAAAGTAGTCCTACCTTTGCTACTTTATTGACTCTGATGTTCTACACACCTTGACGCATATGAAAAATACTTCATTGTTGGGCAAATATCGAATTTAGAAAGCAGTAGATCGCGGCAACCTAAATCTGTCATTATTTTTATGATAAATTTGATGAATAAAACCAGATATTTTTATTTTTTTCTTGAAAACGGCTTGTTGGAATTGCATACAAAATGGTGATAATGTGTAAAATCTATATATACACATTCAGAGAAAAGTTCATCTCATTTGTGTTGGAGTAAGCAAAATGTAACTCAAAGGTTGGCACCATTTGTCGTGTATTGACTTGTGCTGCCCCTAGTGTTGAGCTTATAATAAAACAGTTCGTCACTAACAGTCAACATGTGTGGAGTTATTTCGTCAACAAGCCTACAAATATTCCTGCATTTCTAGGATACATTCATATGCAATCACCTTCATATTAACTAAATACTAACAGGTTATGGGCCCAGGTGCGCAGTGAAGTGTTTAGCGTGTGAAATCTGTGGGGATTAGGCAGATAAAGTCGGAGGACAATCTAGGCCTAGGACGGCACGTTGACGAAAGCTGTGTTGCTGTGTGTGGTTTCCCAACGAACTCGGGAGAGGAGAAGATGGCAACAAGAGACAACAACGATGGTGGTTTGGGCCACGATGTTAGCTTTAGCATTCCTAAACTAACTATGCACAATTACAATGCATGGATGGTGCGAGTCAAGTCGGAAATGTTGCTGCGGGATTGTTGGGAGGCTATCTGCGGATATGAAAACATTCCTAATGGTCAAATATCTCAGCAAGACACGAGGAAAAGAACCAGGGACAATCTAACGGCGTTATCCCTCATCTTAAGATCGGTAAGTGATGACCTGATAACTGATGTTATGGATTGCGAGATAGCTTCTGTTGCGTGGGAGACGCTTGATAAGCTATGCAATGACAACTCCCTGTATGGGTCCATGTTGAAGCTGAGAGAGCTAACGCATCTAGAGAAGACGGATGACGTCAGCGTGACTGAATATTGCTGCAAAATTGTAAATCTGAATCGTGTGTTGAAGAAGAATAACATCGAATTTACAGATAAACAATTAGCAGGAATTTGTCTAACAGGACTACCTAACACCTATGAAATTCTTATTAAGACCCTCACCTCACAATCCAGAGAGTTGACCATGGCTGTGGTGAAGAAGCAGTTGCTGGAAGATGAGCAAGAGAGGAAGCGAAATGGTGAAGAAAATAGTCAACACCAAGCTTTGAAGATTTCATGGAGAGGTCAGTCACAACAAACTAGAAAGAAGCAAGATAGTAGGGCTAGGCCTAGATATGATACTGCTGAGGAACTATCACAGGAGGAGGGATCGAAGCCTAAGCCTGGTAAAGGCAAACCACGCAAGTTTTGGTGCTTTGCCTGTGGGGGAGAAGGGCATATAGCTGTGAGATGTCCTAAACGTGAGAAATCGGAGGAAAATATGGGAGAATCAAAGAAAGCATCTGTTGTCACCAGGGAGCATGTATCTTTATGTGCCAAGAGAAATGTTCCAAACAATGGAGGAGTTTGGTTGCTCGACAGTGGTGCCTCAGACCATATGACACATCGAAGAGACCTCATTCAAGATTTCAAGGAGATGCAGGGTGAAGTTGAAGTGGGAGACGGTGCTCCGCTAAAGATCGCAGGAAAAGGGAGAGTTACTCTTCAAATGTCTGATGAATGTGGAGGTAAAGACATTGAATTCAAAGAAGTGTTACTCGTGCCTGAACTCCAGGATAATTTGATATCCCAAGGACAGATTGAAGAAAAAGGCGTAAAGATTGAAGCCTTTCAAGGAATATCAAAAATCCTGATGGGAGACAAGATATGTTTCCAAGCACACCGAGTGTCAAGGCTTTACTATGTGACAACATTGGGTGGAGTCTCAACCAAAGAAATCGAAGAAGAATATAGAACAAAGAAGATCAAAGTGTCGAGAGTATCTCGCTCCACCTGGCACAGTCGACTAGGTCATCCAAATAAAAAGGCACTAATGAAGCTAGATGTCTTACAGGAGTTGACGGAGAAGGAAAGCAAGGGAGAAGACGAAGACTGCATACCGTGCATTGCCGGGAAGATGAAACGTGACAAGTTCCCAGTGGACGGAGGAGAAAAAGCTAAGGAGGTGCTAGACCGCATTCACTCTGATGTGATGGGACCAATAACTCCTGCGTCAAAGGGGCACAAGAGGTTCATTGTAACTTTCATTGACGAAACCTCCAGGTATGTGTCTGCGATTCCCATATCAAGAAAGAGTGATGCTTTGTTGGAGTTCAAGAAATACAAGGAGAGGGTAGAAATATTTCATGAGAAGAAGATAAAGGAACTTCAGACAGATCAAGGTGGGGAATATGTAGGCGGAGACTTCAAGAAATATTTAGAGGAGAGTGGAATATTGCACAGGAAGTCCATCACCTACACGCCACAACAAAATGGCCTAGCCGAGCGAACTAACCTCACTATCAGCAACGTCATCAGGTGCTTAATCATCGAAGCCGGAGTGCCTGCTTCCTTCTGGGCGGAGGCTCTCATGACAGCCTGCTATGTGCGTAACAGGTGCCCTTCAACGCCACTAAGCTTCCGCACACCGTTAGGAGTATGGATGGGCAGAAATCTACAGAGGAGTGATTATGAGCACATCAGAAAATTTGGCTGTGAGGTATGGGCATGGATTCCAAATGTTCAACGAACCGGAAAGCTGGGGCCCAGAGCACGGGCATGTGTGCTACTTGGATACGACGAAGGCATTAAGGGCTACCGTCTGTGGGACATTGAGAAGAAGAGGATAACAAGCAGTAGAGATGTGAAGTTCCGGGAACACATCTTTCCCTTTAAGTCTGCGGAACACCCCAAGACACAGTCAGTGAGGGATGCGGAGGTGCAATTCTCAATAGAAAAGAGGCCAGTCCAAGGAGAGATGCTAGATGAAGGAGAGGTGCCAATCCAAGGAGAAGTGCCAGATGAAGGAGAGGTGCCAATCCAAGGACAGATGCCAGTCCAAGGAGAAGTGGCAGATGCAGGGGAGGTGCCAGTCCAAGCAGAGGCGCCAGTCCAAGCAGAGGCGGTCCGGGGAGAGGTGCCAGTCCAAACAGAGGCGGTCCGGGGGGAGGTGCCAGTCCAAGCAGAGGCGGTCCGGGAGGTGGTGCCAATCCAAGCAGAGGCGGTCCGGGAGGTGGTGCCAGTCCAAGCAGAGGCGGTCCGGGAGGTGGTGCCAGTCCAAGCAGAGGCGGTCCGGGAGGTGGTGCCAGTCCAAGCAGAGGCGGTCCGGGGGGAGGTGCCAGTCCAAGCGGAGGCGGTCCGGGGGGAGGTGCCAGTCCAAGCAGGGGCGGAGCCGTACGTCTCGGGTCAACCACCAGTGAGACGATCTGACAGGAGGAGGGTGCCCAGGACGTGTCCATGCTGTAACATGTTAAGGTGCAAGAGGAAAGAGGCCATGGACATTGTGATACCCGTGACTGCAGAGGAGGCGCTAAGCGGGTCCCATGTAGAGAAGTGGAGAGATGCCATGCTAGAGGAGCTTAGAAACATGGAAGCCCAATCTACTTGGGAAATTGTAAAGAGACAAAATGGGTGTAATGTAATAGGAAGTAGGTGGGTGTTTGCCTTGAAGAAAGTAGAGGGCAAAGTTGTTAGATTTAAGGCTAGACTGGTAGCACAGGGCTTCAGACAAATGTATGGTATAGATTATCATGAAACCTTTAGCCCAGTGGTACAGAGAAAGACCCTTAGGATCCTCATGGCCATAGCTATCGAAAACGATTGGGAGATGGTCCATCTTGATGTAGTTGGGGCTTATCTGAACAGTGATTTGGATACTGTCATTTACATGGAGCAACCACCGGGCTTTGCGTCATGTGACGCAGATAGGTTTGTCTGTAAACTCAAAAAGAGCATTTACGGTCTGAAACAGGCAGGGAGGAACTGGAATCATCACTTGCATGGTATTTTAACTAGACTAGGGTTTACCCAAAGTGTTAAGGATACTTGTGTTTATGTAAGAACAGGCGTGATCATCGCAGTGTATGTAGATGATTTCCTGTTAGTTGGAACAAGAGCTCCGGTAGACCAGGCAAAGAAAGATCTTTCCGATTGTATGCAGATAAAGGATTTGGGTGATGTTACAAATCTGCTATCAATGACAATTAAAAGACCTTCCAGGGGAGAATTGAATGTAAATCAACAGTCTTACGTAGACGAGATATTGGAAGAGTTTTCTATGTTGGATTGTAGGAGCCTAAGTACGCCACTAGAAGTGGGAGTCATGAATGTAGACAGGTGTGAGAGTGATACTTTCGATCAACACACTTACAGGAAGGCTGTTGGATGTTTATTGTATGTAGCAGGAAATACAAGAGCAGACATAGCAAATGCGGTTTGTTTAGTAAGCCAGTTCTGCGAGAATCCAGTTAAAGGAGATTGGGTGAATGTTAAACACATTCTTCAGTATTTGAAAGGGACGAAAGGCTACAGCCTGAATTACCACAAGACGGGGAAACCCGTCGAAGTGTATACTGACTCTGATTGGGCTAATAATAAAATAGATGCCAAGTCTATCTCTGGTTATGTGTTCATCTTGGCAGGAGCTGCAATATGTTGGCGTAGCAAGAAACAAAGGTGTGTTGCTACTTCCACGACTCACGCAGAGTATGTAGCAATGTATGAATGTGTCGCTGAATTTGAGTGGTTGAGAGACTTCCTACATGAGTTGGGACAGGATAAATTTGTACCTAAGCCATGCAGCATTCATGCAGATAATATGGGTGCAATTTGTATTGCAGATTCTAATGCAATTAATGATAGAAGTAAGCATATCAATGTTAAATATCACTACAACAGGGAACTGGTGAAAAATGGGGAGATAACATTTGTGTATGTTCAATCTAATGAGAATGTAGCTGATATCCTTACAAAACCTCTAACTGGGCCCAAGACGAAAGACTTGGCCAACAAATTGGGGATCTACATGTAGTAGAATTGAGCCTTTGAAATTTTGATTGTGACATTTTGAGGAGAGGTGTTGGAGTAAGCAAAATGTAACTCAAAGGTTGGCACCATTTGTCGTGTATTGACTTGTGCTGCCCCTAGTGTTGAGCTTATAATAAAACAGTTCGTCACTAACAGTCAACATGTGTGGAGTTATTTCGTCAACAAGCCTACAAATATTCCTGCATTTCTAGGATACATTCATATGCAATCACCTTCATATTAACTAAATACTAACAATTTGGAGAGATTTTATTTCTCAACATTTTCTGCTCAGCCAAATCTAATAAGGTTTTTAGAAACTTTGAGATGATATTTCTCAAAATCGGTCCAACCGATTCATTCCAAAAACTATAAACTATATGTAGTTTTTGTAACTACAAAAACTAACTATAAAACTATACAGTTCTAAGTTGGATGAGT
>CAXFZR010000651.1:0-33145 GCA_964007535.1 Brachyptera risi | reverse complement strand
TGTTCAACAGGTTTTAGAATTTACGCCTCTCAAAACCAATTCACATTCTGGGCTGCAATCATTTCTGAAAGTTCACAAAACTTCGATTGAAGCGTTGAAAGCTCTGAATATCGAAGATTTGTCAGATTTTCTGCTTTTCACGTTAGCACTGACAAATCTCGACACATCAACGCGCAAGGCTTTCGAACAGAAACATTCTTCGCACAGCACTCCTAGCTACGCGTCGTTGATCAAATTCATTGAAGAGCAGTCCAGGACGATGGAATTGTGTGGTCTCGACAAACAAGCAGCTAGCTCTTCAAAAGCTATTCCTCCTTCCACAAAGCGAATCAATTCGTTGTTAGTTGCGAATCCTCCGCCCGTCAGCTTTAAATCTCGCGAGCAGAGCAAATCATCAAGCTCGACCACGAAACAATCTTCGTGTCCAGTCTGCAAAGGGGAGCATACTCTATACTCGTGTTCCGTATTTCGGCAACAGTCCGTTGACGACAAATACAACACGTTACGTCGCCTACAACGCTGCTTCAACTGCATGGGCGCTCATCTCAGACCGCAATGCACCTCTAAGAGTGTTTGCGGTACTTGTCACAGTAACAAACATCATTCGCTGTTACACACCGCACGAATCAACCCCTTGACTCGTGACACAATAGCGACCGAAGTCTCTTCTCATCCGGAGACCACCTCGCCTCATCCTCAAACTCTCGCTTGTCAAGTCAAGACAAGCAAGCCAGTGCTACCCACAGCTCTGTTGGGCACTGTTCGCGCCTTGATCCGCGACTCTCACGGTCAACTGCAACCTATCCGTGCGGTTATCGACTGTGGTTCACAAATCTCTGTTCTCACTCACTCGTTCCTTCAGAAGCTAGGATTGAAAATCAATCCTTGTCATTCCGAACTCTCTGGTATTGGTCACGTTAGTGCTCGGGTAATCGGGACTGTTCAATGCAGCATCGCTTCCCGGTTCACCCCTGCAACCTCTCTCAGCGTACAAGCCTACGTTATGCCTGCGATAGCGAGTCAACTTCCAACCACCACCGTTCCGCTTGAGGTGTTTGAACGTTATCGCTGTCTCTCTCTTGCCGACGACCGCTTTCATGTGCCCGATCAGATCGACTTTTTGATCGGCGCCGATTTATACCCTGATATTCTTGAAAAGTCAGGTGATATTGTGATGAGTGGCAGTCCATCTGCCATAAACACGGTCTTCGGCTGGGTGGTTTTGGGTCCTATTCGGTGTTTGGATGCCGAGTTCCAGCCTCCGCTCTCTCTGCTTGCTTGCACTGGTTCTCCATTGGATCGTACTCTTCGATTGTTTTGGGAATCGGAAGAAGTTTCACGTCCTCTTCAAGTTGATCCGGATGATGAACTTTGTGAGGAGCATTTTCTATCTACGCACTCACGGAACCCTTCCGGACGCTATTCGGTAGCACTCCCTTTCAAGAACACATCCTCTCCTCTCGGATATAATCGTGAGGCCGCCCTCCAGAATTATTTGAGTCTGGAGCGGCGACTGAAACGCAATCCTCAGCATGAAGCTGCGTATCAAGCATTCATGCAAGACTATATTCAATCGAACCACATGCAACTTGCAAACACCTCTTCGAACTACGTGATTCCGCATCATTGTGTGCACAAGATTACCAGCTCCAGCACGAAGCTGAGAGTGGTATTTAACGCCTCTTCTCCAGATGAGAGAGGCGCCTCTTTGAATCAGCTGTTACTCAGTGGTCCCAAGCTTCAGAGCGAACTCCCGGGCGTTTTAACCCGATTTCGTTCTCATCCCATCGCAATTTGTGCTGACATTCGTCAGATGTATCGTCAGATTCTGGTCCAACCATCTGACCGCAAATATCAGCACATATTTTGGCGACCCAATGCAGACTCTCCAGTAAAAGAATATGAGCTCAACACGGTCACGTATGGGCTCGTACCGTCAGCTTTTCTTGCTCAACGAGTGCTGAAGCAGCTCGTGCACGACGAAGGGGCTCCTTTCCCCAATGCTTCGCGTGCTTTGATATCTCACATCTACGTGGATGACATCGTGTCTGGCGCAGCAGACGTCGCTCAAGCTCGCATTCTTCAATCGGAATTACAGGCTATTCTAGCTAGTGGAGGTTTCGAACTCCGAAAGTGGGCCAGTAACCTCCCGGAAGCATTGAGTGCACTTCCGGAGGATCATCTAGAGACTCCAGTCGTGTTTTCGGATGACGATCAGGGCATCAAGATCCTTGGTCTGTTCTGGGATCCCCGATCGGATGATTTCTCATTCCACACCTTACCTTTCGAAGGCGTGGTAACGAAGCGCACGGTCTTGTCGTACATTGCGCGCATTTTTGATCCTTTGGGATTCCTCACCCCGCTCGTATGCTGGATGAAGATTTTTCTTCAGCAACTTTGGTTATCGCGGGTGCAGTGGGACGACGTTTTACCACCGCTTCTTGCTCAAAGGTGGTTGGACGCGGTAGCCGAGATCTGTCTTCTCTCGAACTTCCGAGTTCCACGCGCATTTCCTGCTTCACAAGGCATACATCGACTTGTAGGCTTTTGTGATGCCTCCGAGAAGGCCTACGCTGCGATACTTTACCTTCACACAACGAATCATGCAACTTCGCATATTAGTTTGTTGCGAGCAAGGAGTAAAGTATCCCCGGTCAAACCCTTGACCATCCCTAAGCTTGAACTCTCTGCTGCTTTGCTTCTAACGCGTGTGCTGAAAGATACTCTTCCCTCACTCAGCACTCTTGTCGTGGAGTCAGTAACCCTCTACACTGATTCGACTATTGTGCTCGCGTGGCTTGCCACCCCTCCACATCGACTGAAGACATTCGTCGCCAACCGAGTAGTGGAGATACTCGACAACTCCACTCCTACCAATTGGGCACACGTGGATTCCGAAGAAAATCCCGCTGACTGCGCTTCTCGTGGAATACTGCCTTCTCAGCTCATGGAATACCCGTTGTACCTCTCGGGTCCTTCTTTTCTCAGGAGTCCCCATGCTCTGTGGCCTATCTCTGTGCCTTCCACTGATTTATTGTCTGAATTGCCAGACATTAAGCCTTCCATGGTCACTTTGGCCACAACGGTCAAAGTAGATCCTCTCCTGGTGAATTTTCGAAAGTTTTCCACACTTCTCAAAGCACAACGGGTCTTTGGGTATGTAGTTCGATTTGCCCGTCTCTTATTGGCGAAACGATCCAAGATTCGCCCTCCTACGGGTTCTTTAAAACCTGTGGAGTTGCAAGACGCTCTTGAACTGATCATAAGAGTCACTCAAAACCACTTTTATGCAACCGAGATCAGCCAACTTGCCAAACAGGGACAGGTTTCATCCCGGATCGCTTCGCTGAAACCTTTTCTCGAACCCTCGGGCTTACTCAAGGTGGGCGGAAGATTGCGTCACTCTTCTCTTCCTGAAGAGGTTCGGTACCCAATCCTACTCCCCAAAGAAGCTCACCTCGCATCTCTCATTTGCGATGCCTTCCACCGAACATCGCTACATTCCGGCCCGAGAACGGTACAGGCGCTGATACAGCAGCGTTACTGGATCGTTTCTCTGCGCGGTTTGTTGAGGCAGCGCATACACCAGTGCATTACTCGCCACAAGTTTCGCGCAAAGCCTATGCAGCCTCCAATGGCAGATTTGCATTCATTCGTGTATTTTTTCTGTTCAAAGCACGCATTGGTGCTTTGCTCATTTCTTCATGTTTACTTTCTTGTTGTTCTCTCTTTTCTCATTTTTTTTGAAAAGTCAGCGACCATTGGATAAAACGGTTGCGTTTTCTCCTCAATGAATCGCTCGGATCATGTGCGATTTCTTTGCTGTTCTCCGAACCAATTGGGAAGCAATCCAATTACTCGGTGAAAATCTTTTGCTCACGTTGCCTATGAAGTTACAAGGCTTCTTACGAACAGTTTGCTGTTCTAATTTCATGTTCCTAATTTTCCGTATCGTTTACCTCAGCTTTAAAATGTTCATTTTGGTGGGCGGTATGTTAACGCCGGTCTTTTGAGACCAGCTAGCTCGTTTTCCCTAGTTTGTCATTTGAACATGAAATCATTCGATCACGTCATGGAATGTTGTTTACATTGCAAACCGTGTTTCTAGTCGACCTTCCTTTCTCATTGCTGGTTGGCTGGTGGGTTGTCACGCGATGTGTGCGTCCAATCACAGCTCGCCATTCTCGCGTTGCCTGACTAAGCTAGGCCTCGCAGCTCAGTTCTCTGCTATACTCGATTGAGACCGGACGTCTCGAAGCGGCTCTCGTCGAGTATTCGGTTCTATTCCATACTCGATTCATATCGGACGTCTCTTAGTCGCTCGTCAAGTGGGTGAATTCGCTCATATTCTCGATCAGCTCTTGTTGTGTGAGCATCTCCCGTCCTTCTCTACTTTGTTAGAGTTCGGACGTACTGTACATTATTTCGCATGTACGCAGTTGTTTCTTTTCTATTTTTCGTTCTTCTTGAGTCGTTAATAGGACCTATTTCCATACTTTCTTGTTTCTAATTCTTCACATTTGTTTTGGTCTTTATCATTTACGAAGTTGGTTGTTCTGTTTTCTCTCAAGCTTTTGTTTCTTGTTTATTCGAATGGTGTGCGGGGACACCACTCAGGTTTGATCTATTTTGTTTCGCTTTCTATTTATTCTTTGATTTGGTCAATAACAACGTCAAGTCGACGTAGACCAAATACGTATCGTTTTGGGGTGAGGCATAATCCGAGTTTGGATTATGCTCGCCTGATTATTAATGCCAAGTCGGCATCCGAATACAGTCCACTGGTCTCTCATCGCCATCTCTAAGATCGGCGGTAACATATATATATATATATATATATATATATATATATATATATTATATATATATATATATAAATTTATATATATATATATTTATATATATACATATATATATATATATATATATATATATATATATATATATATATATATATATATATATATATATATATATTTATATTATATAAATATATATATATTCATATATATATATATATATATATATAAATATATATATATATATATATATATATATATATATATATATAAATATATATATATTCATATATATATATATATATATATATAAATATATATATATATATATATATATATATATATATATATATATATATATATATATATATATATATATATTTATATATATATATGTAAATATATTTATATATATATATATATATATGTATATATATATATATATATTCAAATAAATATATATATATATATATATATCTATAAATATATATATATATATATATATATATATATATATATATATATATATATATATCTATATATATATATCTATATATATATATATATATATATATATATATATATATATATATATAAAAATATATATATATATATATATATATATATATATATATATATATATATATATATATATATATATATATATATATAAATATATAAGTATATATATATATATATATCTATATATATATATATATTTATATATATATATATTTATGTATATATATATATATATATATATATATATATATATATATATATATATATATATATATTTATATATATATATATACATATATACATATATATATATATATATATATATATATATATATATATATATTTATATATATATATATATATAGATATAAATATATATATATATATATATGTATATATATATATATATATATATATATATATATATATATATATATATATATATATATATATATATATATATATATATATATATATATATATATATATGTATATATATATATATATATATATATAGCTCAATATCTCAATTCCAGAAATTTAAAATGATATTCCTGTTCTCCAGAGATCATGAATCATGACGTAGGCAGGACCGATTCCTCAAAGAAATATTCAAAAAATCGAGTGATGTCTGTGTGAGAACTCAGAAAAAATGCCGAGTCCTAGAGAAAAATGTTTTTAATTCAAATTTCTGAAATTGAGATGATGATTTCTGTTTTTTTCTCAAATTGAGGAAATAAATATTGTTATTGTTGGCTAGAATGAAGTTTCTGGGTAGTGATGTGTTCAAGAGTAGGCTTAGTGGTGGTAGCAAGGAACATATACGGTCAAATAGAGTTGAGGCAACATATTTCTGGAATTGTTTTTCCAATTTTTTTTCATTGTTTGAGTTCTGTGATGTGAGGGTAGTGGGAGGTATATATTCATATTTCGTGAAGATGATACAGAAAAATTGGGTAAAAATTGGCGACCAGACGAGGGTCGCGGAAACAGGAGGATGGAGAGGAAGAGAAGCGAAAAGATGAGGAAGGAAATGGGAGTAAAGAGATCATCTTCTGGAATTGAGAGGGAATTAAAGGCTTATGTGGTATGGACACATGATGCAAATAGAAGATGAGAGAATACCGAGAGAAATGTTCGAGATGGTAGAAAACAACATATAGGAGAGTGGAGTCAAGAAACCGAGAGAAAGGTGTCAGGAGCGAGTAGAGAGTACGGAGTATTCAAACAAGGTAAAGAATGGAGTGAAGTGAAAGAAGAGAGAGTGGGAGAATAAGAGAACGGTGGAGGAAACTCGTAGGGAGAGAAAGATGAAGCTGACGATAATGACGAAGAAAAGGGAGAAGTGGTAGCAAGACTCGGAGTTGCCAGAATCAGAGAACCAACACTTCTGCCCCAGATGGTTCGGTGTTACATCCCGTGACTCAAATAATTCGGCCACCCTCGGTAGCTCGGTCAGCTGTGGCACCGCTTAAAAACTGAAGTCACCGTTGGGCGTGGGTTCGAGTCCCGCATAAGGCTTGGGTTTTTGTAAAAGTCTTTTCACTTATCATCACATCAAAGTTTCATAATCACCCGCTCATTCGTACGCCCGTATGACCTAGCTGTTGGTGGGGTCATAAAGCAAACAATAATCAATCAAATCAATCAATAATCAGGAGTCGAACCTTGTGTACTTTTCTCAAGAAGTAGAAGTTCATGTCAGTCCTTTTTGAGTAGGCTTATAGTTGATTTTTAAGGTCAACTTTGTTTTTTAGGACAGTCAGGCTTGGAACAATTGTTTCTAGTATACAGTTGATGCTTCCTCAAATCTATTCTCCAGCCTAATTGGATCGTTATTCCGGTGTGTAGTAATTAATTTAACGTATCAATTGTATTCATTGATTGATTATTGTTTGCTTATAACGACCCCACCAACAGCTAGGTTATACGGGGGTGCGAATGAGTAGGTGATTATGAAACTATCAAGTGATGATAAGTGGAAGGACGTTCACAAAAGAAAAACTCATGCGGGACTCGAAATCACGCCCAACGGTGTCTTCAGTTTCTGAAGCAGTGCGTCAGCTGACTGAGCTACCGAGGGCGGCATTCACGTATCAATCCACGCTCCAACAAGTGAGGGATGTCGTTACACCCGATGTGGCGCTTTCCCTCGGGGGTGGCTTGAGGAGGGGGAGGGGGGGGGGGGAGGGGAGGGAGGGGGAGTTGATATCGTAACGTCTATTTCGTATCGTAATTCGCTATCAACAGCACACAGTACACGCAGTACGCATGCGCAGGTGTTACTCACTCAACAGACAACTGTCACCATTGTACTGAATGGCGTGGTGATGTTTACATCACTTGCAGGAGCATCTGCTGTCTTATCTTTACATTCAAAAGTCGCTAAAATGTTTGACTTGGATTGATATATAGGACATTTACATTCTCAAAAGTCAAGGTTCCAATTCAACTTCAATTGCAATGCTTTATTTGCCAAGTTAATTCTCATTATATTATTCTATAAATAGGTCATGATGGAATATATGGCACGTTTATGAGAATTATTGCAAAACTTCCATAATTTTCTAAAACATGTGTTGAGATTTCTGTGAAAGGAATTTTCCCAACCAAAATGAAACAGCAAAATAGAAAAATACCCATGATTGTGAGATGAATATGACTTCATTAATGACTCCGTTTTGATATTCTGAGAAGCAATAATAAGGGAAATGGTTAGATGTTACTGTGAATTTCAAATATTTTCCAAGGAAATTTCATCTGGAAGTTTTCTCATACCCCCCCCCCCCCCCTCCCCCTTTCCCCTAAGAAAAAGTTAGTGATGAGAACGAGAAACGAAAATTCTACAAAAATATCAGTCATTGTACTGATTTCAGAACGAGTGTATCAAAAACATCTGTTGAATAATTGAAACAATCTAGCGATCAGTGCGATAATTCAACAATCTAAACTCATAATTGCGAATTGCTAGTTCAACAACGAACTGACATATGTGCTCTACTTTCGTAATCGATTCTTATATTAGAAGTTTAAACAGTGTTTTACCACCCAGATTTCTCACAGCTGTTGACTGCATGAGATCTTCTTCCTCATCAGACGATTGTGTGATCGACACCTCCGATCGAAACACCCAATCGATGCTCGAGACGGTCAATCGAAACAACCGACAAATTCAACTCAAAGCCTTGCGTTGTTTTCAAAAAAATAGTATGAACTATAAACCAATTATTGCACACGTTTCATAAGTAGGCCTACAGTTAATTTTTATATGTTATTACAATTAATTTGCCTTGAAAATTGTTCATCTCACTGAATATGCTCTCTTATACTTCTAACACCAGAGAAGAATGTATTCTAGTTCTACAAACAAACCAAACACAAAAATCACATTTACATTTAGAGGGCATCACAAACCCTGGAACGAGATTCCAATAAATGATGCCAATATTCATCTCCAAAATTTTGGAGAAAACTAGAAATTATCATTTCAATTCCAGAAATTTGAATAGAATAATTTGTCGTCCAGGACCCGGCCTATCTGAGTGATGACGTGGACATTGCTCGATTCTGTTCATGTTTATATTCGTAATCGGTAATGCCCACGTCATCACTCGTGGTCTCTGGAGGACAGACGAATCAATTGACATTTCTGAGCTTGAAAAGATGATTACCTGTTTACCGACACATGTAGCTGAGTGGTTAACACGCTCGCTTCATGTGATCCGGGAGATGAAGGGGCATGTCGGACCCGGTTCGATCCCCGCCACCGTCCATCTTTACGTTTTTTTTTGTGGTTTCCCTCTGTAGTCTATAGGCTAATGATGGGATGGTTCCCACAATATGAGCCACGACCGTTTCCTTCCCACTATCCTTCCCAATACCTTGGAAACCTTCATGTCATCATCCCATCATCTCATCAATCATTCATCCAACGCCAATAGATTCAAGTCATCATTACGGTGCGTCGTTAAAACCCAATATGAAAAAAGTATCTTGGAAAAAGATGTGACAACACTGAGGGTGGAAACATTTCAGTATTATTGATCATCAAAGGTTTCTTGTGAAACTGTACCGCACTTCAACCATGTCAAATGTTTCAATTATGACCTGAATATCTACGCGTGATAATGAATGAAACCTGATATAGAAGTTCGTTTGTAGTTGAGGAACCATATTGTATCAATGACTTCCATCTTGTGAAATAATATGCAGTTCATTTCTATGTAATGACGAAACATACCACATGTATACTGTGAATGAGTTACTGTTTTCATTTTCCTTTTCCTTTCGTCACTACTTGTTGTAACAAAGTTAGGTAAGTGGGCCTACACTCCACAAGGGCACAACATGTCGATTTGATCTTGCTAGTCCCAAGACCTCTTTTTCCCACGTCTCCTCTTCCTGATTCTGCAGCTCTTCCTCCTCCTCTTCCATCCCAACTCTTCTCACAACTTTCCTCCATTTCTCTCCATTCTCCCACCATTCACCGCTCTCAACTTCTCTTCTCTCTTCAACAGCTCTTCTCACTCCCATCTTCCATCTCTCTCCCGGCGATAAAAATAATTATTATCATTATTATATAGGATAGTTTTGTATCAACACCCATTATAAACTACATCTGTCAGAAGCGGAAATGTTCTGAGCGCTGCAACGAGGTTCTATACACAACAATTACATTTTTTTTTCCCCAAGTCTCCAGAATATCTGTGCAACAAAATCTCTTCCACGTCACAGCTTCATGATCCCAAGTCACAACGACAATTTATTTTGTCAACTTGACACTTCCAGAACTGCATCCTCATTCTCAATTGATGGTCCAAGAAGACGGAACGAGCTGCCAATGTTTTATTCAAGTCAGTCGAATACCTAGGATTGTACAAATATATATTTAAAAACAACTATTGGTAAAGCAAAATTCAGAGATGGTTTGAAAACATCATGTTCTATTCAGTTCTAATCCAACTCTTTCTGTTCTAGTTCCTTCTTCATTTGTGAAATTGAAGTTCATTTTCATTCAATTCTCATCCATTTTGTAGATATAAGGTTAGGTAGAACTGAACTAGCAGAACGACAGAAGTTGGGAATAAAGTATAATTATTATCAGGTTTAGTCTACTAAAGCTTCAAGTCACCAAAGTTGATCGACCACTTGCATCTCTCTTGGATATATATTTCTTCATTTCCAAAACATCGAAACTTGATACAAAATCATTGTTCCCAATTGAGGCTATGCATAACTTCATTTACAACAATTTATCACTCTTGTTCCATGTGATACAAGGAAAGAACCAGTATCCTACCAATTAAAACAAGCTAACCTGCGATCGCCAGATTGCATTAAGGTTTAATTTAGATTACAAACACCGTTAAGATGTATCGCGTTCAGTTAGCTGGTGGCTCGAAACTCACAACCGTCAATGGTTATATATGGTTTAGATGGTCGATCGGTACCAGCTTATCTACGTGCCACGTAGCCTGTTCGTGAAACAAAAACGATAGTAATTTTAATTTTCCAATTTACATGGAACCAATTCAGAATAATAAATATTATTATCTTTGTTTTCGGAATAGTGTTGGAGTTAATTTCCCTTGGGATTAATATAAACAAATAGTCACGTTGTTAAATAACTATGTTAGAACATCCGAGCGGCAATACTAGATGATGTTGGGTATATTGTACACGGATCAATTTCATGATTTGTATTCTAGCAGCATTTATACTTCTCACACTTTTCAAGTATTTAGTATTTAATGTGATCACTACGTTGATGAAGAATATTGGACCCCACTAACAGCTGGGTTATTTGGGAGTGCGAATGAATGGATGATAGAGAATGATGCTTACAACAATCCATATGTCTTATATACGGGACTCGAACCCACATCCAACCTGACTTCAGTCTCCAAAGCAGAGCCCTGACCAACTAAGTCAGGCCAGAGGTTAAATACATGGGGTCAACAACTCCTGAAATCTGGTGTACACTTGACATAGGATCGTTCTGAAATCAATTCAAATCTTCTTGAAATCTCCCTCAAATACAATGTAATCTGAAATCAGATGTACATCAATATTACTAGTTGTTTACCCCTCGGTTAAATATATAGCCATGTCGTTGACGGACCATTCAAAAATGCTGATATGGTATTCATAATGTAAGATCTTTGGTCTTCACAGTTGTATTTGGGGTAACGAAAGCTCGCGATAGAGTCTGCCACAAATAGCTTGGTTGTTAGTGGATCGTTGAATGACATATAACCACAGCCATGCAGGCTCGGACCGGACCGGCCCCTATAGCTGGGCCGCTAGCTGGGCCGCCTGTTTGGTGTCTTTATGGGCCGGTAATATAGTCTGGTCCTTCATACATACATCATCATATGTATATACATTCACATAACATGAATTTGTTCATATGAATATTGTACCGAGACGCGTGGCCGAGTGGTAACACACTGAACCGTCATTCGGGAGACCGGGGTTCGATTCCCGCCGTGGTCGACCATCCTGACAGGGGTTTTTCGTGGTTTCCCTTCGTCGTTCAGGTTGATACTGGGATGGTTCCTTAACAACAGGCCACGACCGACTCCTTTCCACCATCCAACACACTAATAAAATAACCTATCATCTCATCATCCCATCATCTCGTCAATCATCCACCGACGCCAATAGATCGTAGCCATCAGTATTATAGTGCGTCGTTAAAACCTAATATATATATGCAAAAATGTATATTGTTGTGTGTAATTAGCTGAGCACAATAGTTTCATGTATTATAATCACTGATTCGTTTGTCGGAAAAGAGCCGGTTTTCCTCGTTTCACGGTCTCGATATTTGCTTGCCCAGCCGTATTATCGCTCATACTTGCAATAATGAAAGGAAGCAAATTCCCTCAACTGGAGACCGGGCGGCGGGCGGCGGGCGGCGGGCGGCGGGCGGCGGGCGGCGGGCGGCGGGCGGCGGGCGGCATCAGGTTATGCGTCTTGGTAGGATATCAATAATATATGCCATCACATGTAAGATGTCATTTACAGACATGATGGCCCGCCTCAGTGGACCATGTTATATGGATGTAATCATCATCAGTATCGGTTCAGTTGTCAATTCCAGGAGTCACGGGTTCGATCCCCGTCGTGTACAATATCAAACACCTTGCCACAGGATATACGGAACGGATTTGTTTGTCTATATTTGTCGAGTTCATTTCTATATATAAATAAACATGTTTGGTTGAATCGATGAACGGTCGGATGATTTCACGACAGATGTGAATGGCGTATTAAAGAACCACACATCCGGTCACTTCCGGTTTACATCCGGCCAATGCGATACGCTTGCATTTTATGTGGACAAATATATTCCGATGCCTTTTAAAAATCCATGACGATTGCATTTGCTTTCGGCATAGATTTGTTATGAACTAATGACTTATTATTCCATGAGAAATGTATTTTGCTGCAATTTAATTTTCATGTGAATTAGAAGATTTAGAATTGATTCATTTCAATTAGATGAAATGAGAGAGTATGTTCATGTTCATGGATATATTTAAATATATATATATATATATATATATATATATATATATATATATATATATATATATATATATATATATGAATATATATATATATATATATATATATATATATATATATATATATATATATATATATATATATATATATATATATATATATATATATATATGTGTGTGTATATATATATATATATATATATATATATATATATATGTATATATATATATATATATATATATATATATATATATATATATATATATATATATATATATATATATATATATATATATATATATATATATATATATATATATATATATATATATATATATATATATATATATATATATATATATATATATATATATATGTATATATATATATATATATATATACATATATATATATATATAGATATATATATATATATATATATATATATATATATATATATATATATATATATATATATATATATATATATATACATATACATATATCCGATGTATAATCCATGATGTACCAATTCGGCAGCAGTTAAAGATTTTCATATATTCCTTCCTACCATTCTCATACCTACATGTGTCCCCCGCACAACCTTCCATTCCTTTTTCATCAAAGCAGTCTTATCAAATAATCCTCTTCATTGCCGTTCTCGCTAGCTCGGTCAGCTGAGGCACCGCTGGGCGTGGGTTCGAGTCCTGCATCAGGCCTGAGTTCTTGTGAACGTCTTTTCCCTCATCATCACTTCATAGTTTCCTGATCACCTGCTCATTCGTACCCTCGTATAACCTAGCCCTCTTCATTGCATTCATACTCATTATCGTAACAATCGTAATGAGTACAAATTGTCGAAGGTGATGTATTGTACGGCGCATGTGCGTCAACAAGAGATCGGAGGTCACGTGACGTGTGACCCCGCCCCCGAGTGACCTTGAGCTGAATGGCGAGGAAGTGTGGCGTAAAGCAAACAGAAGATGACATTGCCACTCGTCATCCTGCTGCATGTGTGGTATAGGGTTCCCAACAATCTGGCGACACCTGGATGATATACTGAGTCGTGTGGCCAAGTGGTTGATACACTGAACCGTCATTCAGGAGATCGTGGTTCAATTTTGCCATGGTCGACCATCCTGCCAGACGGGTGGAACAGTACGCTGAACCGTCAAGGAGACCTGATTTTGATTCCCGCCATGGTCGGGATTCTGGCAGGTTTTTTTGTGGTTTCCTCTGTCTTTCAGGTTGATACTGGGATGGTTCATTAACAACAGGCACGACCAACTCCTTCCCACTATCCCAAAAAACCTGATAATATAACCTTTCATCTCATCATCTCATAAATCATGCGCAGACGCCAATAGATCATGATCATCAGTACAGTGCGTCGTCATAGACCCAATATAAATGATAAATGAACGTGGAGGATTATGTAGTAAAGTGGAAAAATTTGCATAATATTATTTTAGAAAATCTATTTGAAGTTTTCCTAACGTCACTCCATAATGATGTCCACGATTTATTGGTTCGAATAATAGATGAGATGGTGAAATGAAGATCAGTACAACATTTTATTTTTTCCGTTTTGGGTTTATCGACACATCTATTAGCGTCGGCGAATGATATATGAGATGATTGGGCTGATGAAATTAAAGGTTACTTGATTAGGTGTTTTTGGATAGTGGGAAGGAGTCGGTCGTAGCCTTCTGTTCAGGAACCATCCCAGGACAGCGAATCACCACGAAAGAACCCTTGTCAGGATTGTCGACCGTGGCGGAAATCGAACCCCGGTCTCGTGAATGACGGTTCAGTGTGCTAGCTACTCAGTTGTCTCAGTGATAGAATCGATGAATTATTTCTTAGAAACCCTTATATCTACCCGGTTAATAGTTAATACGAGAAAATGATGGATAATGTAATGAAAGGTTGAGTGTGTTCACATGAACCCAAGCCTCCTGCGGGTCTCGAACCCACGCTCAACTTGACTTCAGTCTCAAAAGCCTGAGCCTGTGACTTGGAATATTATTAATTGAAATCAATCATGAGTTCATTATCATTGATTCAATTCTCTTTGAGTTGATCTCCAGTAATTATTCATTCATATTATTGCATGTATATATAGGCCTATTCAATCTTCATCGCTAATGTT
Organism: Brachyptera risi; assembly: GCA_964007535.1. Classification (NCBI taxonomy): domain Eukaryota; kingdom Metazoa; phylum Arthropoda; class Insecta; order Plecoptera; family Taeniopterygidae; genus Brachyptera; species Brachyptera risi. Next base: position 18,139 of record CAXFZR010000651.1, on the reverse strand, counting down.
CTCATGTTACATGCTTCTGTTTGTTTGAGAACCTCGGAGAGAGAAAATACCATGACCGGCACATGTAGCTGAGTGGTTGACGCGCTCGCTTCATGTCATCCGGGAGGTGAGGGGCATATCGTATTTGATTCGATTCCCGCCACCTTCCATACTTACAAGGTTTTTCGTGGTTTCCCTCTGCAGTCCAGGCTCATGCCGGGATGATTCCTACAATATAGGCCACGACCGCTTCCTTCCCACTATTCTTCCCAATACCATCAGACACCCTCATCTCATCATCCCACCATCTCACCAATCATTCATTCGACGCCAATAGATCTTAGTTATCATTAAAGTGCGTCGTTAAAACCCAATATGATTATATTACATTACTATGTATTTCCTTCCGAATGATGATGGTTTAACGGAAAAAACATTCAGCTGACTTTCGCAGTTTAGTCAACTAATGCACCGCTTTAGAAACTGGAGTCACCGTTGGGCTTGGGTTCGAGTCCCGAATAAGGCAAAGGTTTCTGTGAAGATTCTTTCAGATATAATCATGTATTATCATCCGCTCATTCCTCAAACAACCTTGTCGTTGGTGGGGTCGTTAAGCAATCAGACAATATTGATATATATCGCATTAACCTGAATAATTTAGTGACATCTTGATTCTCACTTAGGTAACCCTGTGGTTAGTATAGAATAGATAGTCGATTGCGTCCACATTTAATAGCTCGTACACAATACTATCATTCACTCCTATGTGTGGCTAGTTTATGTAAACAGTACAGGAAATAAATCATATTATAGACAACTTGTGTATACAAATAGAAGTTTTAAATTGAGTCAACAAACTTCTGTGTACAAAAAACAGCAGGAAGTTCGCACTTGAAATCATGTATTGACTTGTTCAAACGTGGATTTGTGTTGCATGACATATTATATGATATGACGTGACTATATTTATTCATTCCAATCATATATATTTTCATGGAGAATTTACAACAACGTTAAAAACTTCAAAAATGTCAAATACCCATGTTACATAGGCCTATTCTGCCCCACTTAAAAAGAACACTGATATCTGCAACTTTTACGTTTTTGTGTGAGATACATTCTCTTGACTCATTTTTTCTCAGCTTTCTACTGTACGCAGTTAGAACACCGTATCTACTCTCTAAATGGATCGAAGCAATAAGCCTAATCACAAGGCCTAAGCCAAGTACATCCAGTAAGCTAAGTACACTAAGTACATACAGAACAGTATCTACCAATACTTGGATACATCTCCATAAGCGCAGCATGGAGTGGTAGATGCGGTGTTTTATCCAAGTATACAATGGTTACAAACCATAACACTGTTTATTAAACATCTCGGAGCTGGTATTTTGCAGATGATGTGTTCTCTCTGAGGGGGCAGTATTGTTGGGCTCGCAATGTGGAACACAAATAGTGGATTGTCTCCAAAACATTGCGATGAATACATAATATAAAAGATGCAATTCTGATTTCCATCATTCTATTCAATTTGTAATGGTGCCGAACAGCTAGCTAGGTCTCATGGGGGTACAAAGTGATTGAGCGCTGATTTGTATCACGATGGTCGATGAACCAATGCATGTGTAAAAGAGATTCACAGCATGTCTTGCCTCACGCGGGCTTCGAACTCAAGCGCCTCGGACCTCAGATTTCAGAGCGGTGTCTCAACTTGTCTTATATCTGTCAATTTAGTCGTATCAACTGCATATGAACTCATCCTTCCAATTTCAATTTCAATTTCAATACTTTATTTGCCTAATTGATTTTCACATTCTAAAAATAGATCATGATAAAATATAAGGCACGTCAAAAATATAATGAAAACTAACATAATATAGAGTACAACTGAATTATATGTATGAGATTTACATATGAAAATGAAAGAACATTCATACACAACATACTGCATATTCCTACAAACATTCCCCACATTCATTCATACATTCATTCCCCACATTCATTCATACATGCAATCTTATTATATTCTTCAGTCATTCCTTATGCTACTAATACATTCCTGCATTCGTCAACAAACTCATTCTCACAGTAAAAATCGATCGTTCTGATTATAAGAGGAAAATATGTCTCTTGATATTCCAATGTTGTAGGCCTACTGAATGCGGTTTCATTGAATTAATCTGATTTGAGTATATTTTCGAGCCATCACCCCGCGTTATTTGACACCTTGTAATCTAATCTTCAGATTGATCTACAGTGGTTTGACATTCGTGTGTCTGTCTTATGAACATCTATTTCTAGTACTTTTCAACAAATCAAAAATATGGAAACATTGAGAATGATGATTCAGACTAATATTATAGATAAGAAGAAGACCGAAGAAAGCTGTGAGATAGAAAGTGGAATGGAGGAAAGGAGGTGTGTAACAGTTATGGGTGTAACTGCAAAGAACTATACAGTTTGTTCTTCGACTGCGTTCTTCATTTTGATGCTATGATAGCATAGTACTTATCATAGGAAGACACTTCAAAAGGTGACATTAACCATGTTTGCTTAGTTTTCCCTGTCCAAATGAGTAGGTTGGAAAATGGATTATTGTATTCCCAAGGGATGAGGGGGGGGGGGAGGGATGATGTCTCATTGGCCTTCTCTTCGGTGGTCGATGTGCACTCACTCCTGTCGATGCTGTGGGGAGTTTTCTTGTATCTGTCTGTTTGGTGGAATTTTCGGCAAACAGTGACTCCAGCGCCTGAACCCAGATGATCGCTGATAAATGTAACAATATAATCACTTATTTCCTTCACACTACACACTCTCATTCGACTTACATTCGTAACGTTTACACATACCCACATTGGACGTTTCTATTGCTATACAATATTTGTAGATTCTTTTAATTTCTTCATTAGTAAAATCAATATTGATTCACTTCTCCGCACCAAACTAATTCAGAAGTAATGTATGAATAATCCAATGAGAAATAAATGACATTTTTGATTGAATGCACACATACACATAAGTCCTAATCCAATTGAAGACCCACGTATATGATTAACGTCCTCTTGGGTTATAAAGGGGGTGGTGGTGGGGGGGGAGGAGTGGGGGAAGGGGATCATGAATAATAAATGTGTATGACTGAGGAAATGGAATCAATATGTTGTACAAACAGCCTGAAGGTAATTGGGTCTAGCTCGCCCGTCTTGCACATGTTCGAGTGTAAACAAGTGCATCCCCCTTCCCCCCCCCCTCTATTGGAACCCCTGATGCACCTCAAACAAGTGCACACCCCTCCTCAGCCCACTGCTGAACAAGGTTTCTAGTTGACAGGGAGGGTGCAGTTTACAGCAAAGATGATGCGGGAAAGCAAACATGGTTCATTTAAACTTTCGAAGTGTTTTTCTGTAATAAGTTCTATGGAATCATATCATTAAAATGAAGAACTCAATAGAAGAACGAACTGCATGGCTCTTTGCACCCATATAACTGTTATACACCTACTTTCCTACATTTCACTTCTTTCTTATAGCTTTCTTTCATCTGTTTCTCATTGATGATGATAGTCCCAATTATTGTTCTCAATATGTTTCCATATTTTTGATTTGTTGAAAGTACTACAAATATACATTCACAAAATACAAAATACAAAATTGTCTATCTGTTCCATGGCGAATTGTGTTATAGATATCAGTTGAACATTCATATTTATATTATAATCTTTCTTGCTGTAGGCCTATACATGTTTGAACTTGTTTATATACATTCCATTATTATTATCATCTGGAAAGTGGATGGAGAATCAAACCAATGGTTTGTGATACTGGATGTTTTTGTAGGCCTATGTAGAAAAGAACAGAAGTGCGCAATTGTGGCCCCGAAAGAAAAAGATCGTCAGTCAACATGAAAACTTGGAGATTAGGATCATATGTGTATAGATGTTGCATTTTGAGTTTCGGTGATCATTCAATACGAGATATTCTTCTGATACACAACTACATATTTGATGAGGAGGTTGATATTGACGCAGCAAAAAGTATCTTCACACAATGGTCAAGTATGTACAATTATTCACTCTACACACGGCCGTGTCAAGGCATTCTTTTGCGAATAATGAACCCTAACCCCCTTTTTTCCACCCCTACCACTCCTATATTCAGTTCACTTTCGCAACAATTCGTCATCAAATACATAGTTTTTAATGAATGTTTTTAGAGCGTTGTTTTTAATTCTCCTGCCATTGAATGAAATGACATCACTCAATACGAATGTATACAATATCAAATAATATTCTTCTTTCCAATTTGAGTTCGATTGAATATTCTTTGTTCAACGACCCCACCAACAGCTAGGTTATACAGGACCAACAACGTCATATATATATATATATACATATATATATATATATATATATTTATATATATATATATATATATATATATATATATATATATATATATATATATATATATATATATATATGTATTAATTTTTTAAAAAGTTGCATGGGTTGGTGCCCTCTGAAAAGTTGGCACCTTTTGAATATTTTGAGTCCATGCAGGCCCAGGCCTCGTCGTTCTCAGTTCATCCCTGAAGGCAAGTACAGTGAGTATGTGCGGCAAGGGTTGTTGTGACGTGGTGGTATACTGTAATTCACGTGCCACCTGCACACGGGTGTTCACGCTTCGTTACCTCTGCTCACCACACACCGCTCGGCCGTCTCCCCCACGCATCGACCATAACGCTCGGTAGTTCCGAACCGGAAACAATCATGACACGTTATTACAATCTGTCATGAGTGCGAGTTATACATTCACACTGGCTGCATGCAGTACCTCTCTCTCTATCTCTTTCTCTCTCTCTCTCTCTCTCCCTCTCTCTCTGTATAATATATATATATATATATATATATATATATATATATATATATATATATATATATATATATATATATATATATATATATATATGAATATATATATATATATATATATATATATATTCATATATATATATATATATATATATATATATATATATATATATATATATATATATATATATATATATATATATATACATATGAATATATATATATATATATATATATATATATATATATAAATATATATATATATATATATATATATATGTATATATACATATATATATTTATATATATATATATATATATTTATATATATATATATATATATATATATATATATATATATATATATATATATATATATACACATATATATATATATATATATATATATATATATATATTTATATATATATAAATATATATATATATATATATATATATATATATATATATATATATATATATATATATATATATAGGCATATAATATATGCCTATGATCACTTATATCCGTTGAGTGACAAGACCGCCTCAAAGTCTTCAACCAAGAGACGACGCTTTCAAAAGGTCTCTATATATACTCATCTTCATATATTCTCTTGTGATTCTTCATCAAGATCCCAATGATGATGAAAAACACGATAATATCGATCTATCGATATTAAATATCGATGATTGGTCGAACCATGAGAAGCTCTTAATCGTATCACTCCGTTAATAGAACGACTCGAGAACACTTCCAACTTTTTATACACTTTTAAACCGAAAACCAGAACCAATTCATTTCCTTTTTTAACCTCACAATATTCCTTGTAACGTTTTTTCAACTTTGAAACACTTCTTCTCTTCTTTTATCTCTTCTCTGATACAATCCTGACATTGAGCATGTGCGCGTAGACTTTGCTTTTTCTGAACGAATTCAATTCAGGTTCGAAACTTCTGTTCGATCATGATAAAGAATACAAAAAAACGGTCGTCTGAACCTCTTAAATAATCAACAGGCTCGGGTGTTGAATGGATATGCGTTCAGAACTCCGGAAAACCATTTATCAATGTTTTCTAAGCTGGATTTACTGTATCTACTGAATAGCAATTCTGTTGAATATATTAGTATCACATTTATGAGAATGCTAATCTCATATATATGGAGAAGATTCAAGGTTGAATTATTTATAATCCCAAAATATATCAGAATAAAAATCAGGATTATGAGAATAAATCAGGATAATGAGTGACGGTCTACTGTCTTTTTCACTTGAGACTTTCAACAAAATTAATGTTGGGTTCTTTTGTTGGAGGAATTTATCCTCATGCGAAATACGATCAGTATTGTTATTGTGAAACTATAATTCAATACGGGTTTATCGCGTATCATTTATATACATTCATGTTAATGATAAATCAAGTTTGAGTCTCTGGTATTTAAAAGATTCAATTCAGAAAATATCATTGTTATTTCTGTTGTTGTTCATTTTTCATGGAAAACCATATGGAAGTGTTTAGCATTAGTTAGGTTGAACTCAATGATATTGAGTTGATATCCAAGCTACCAAGTTATTTCTTAGAAATACTTTGTGAATTCATTATAGGGAAGTGTAGTAGGCCTACCCGCGCAACTTTTGGGTTCTTTCACTTGAAACACGCCCATTTGATTAACATGGGTGTATATCTTTGAAACGCCACAGTTTCTTTATTACTGCACCTACACGAAAAAAAATTACTTCGTCATGTTCACTGTATTTTTATCATCATTAAGAGAGCAATAAAACAATCCAAAACATCAACAAATTTAAACTATTTGATGAACAAAAACACCTTGTAATTGCAATGTCGAAAATGTCTACTCAACCGCTCCGTTCCGCCCACGTTAGTGACTGTAAACTCGAAATATTGCAACGCTCAAATTACGGTGATGCCAAGCGTCTCCCGACTGCTTCTTCTGTGTGTCACGGCCCATACGATATTTTTGTATCGACATGCGCATCACACGTTCAAGGAGGCATCATTAGATCTTATTTCAAAATTGTGTGTTGTTGTGTTCCCGAGTGTCCATTATCAAGCACAAATTCAACAGAGAGCTTTTACAGATTTCCTACGGATCAAGGAAGGAGAGTGTAAGAAATGGATGAAACTTATAAGGTAAGCGCTCACCTGCATTTTTCTTTTCTTCTTTGAAGAATTCCATTATTGTGCTATACAACACAGCTATGCTTTTAACTGTTCAAAACGATCCACGAAAAAACAGGAAACGGAACTGCTTTTCGTCTATCTCTCTCATACGTTCGCTTGGCAACGTTGCAATTACAAGGTGTTTTTGTTCATCAAATAGTTTAAATTTGTTGATGTTTTGGATTGTTTTATTGCTCTCTTAATGATGAAAAAAATACAGTGAACATGACGAAGTAATTTTTTTTCGTGTAGGTGCAGTAATAAAGAAACTGTGGCGTTTCAAAGATGTACACCCATGTTAATCAAATGGGCGTGTTTCAAGTGAAAGAACCCAAAAGTTGCGCGGGTAGGCCTACTACACTTCCCTATATAGATCCATGATGAGAATGAATTGGCACAAATGAAATATTGTGATGGAAACAAAATTTTAACTGAAAATATGTAATAGTAATATCAATCAAAACTCAGTGAAATAAAATAAATATCTCTGATATTTGCCGAGTGGGAATGTGATGAGATGAAAGTCACAGCGTTGATTTTCATATTTCATTCCCAATTCGTCAAAACCAGCTCATTTCTTTCTCTCTCCAAGAATCAACAAATCGGTTCATTTCAATTTTGTATCTCTTAATAACCGTTTGATCCGAAATGAAAACCAAGGTCAATGATGACATTTTCGATAATCGAATCTTTGAGATCAATTGTCATGAATTGAATTATGTATTCATACATTCTATGTTATCATTATGTGATAAGTAGAAATGTTTCTACTTGTGTTCCAACTGTTTGATAGCTTATTACGTGCATCTCTACACTTGTATGAGCGGTCCTGACAGCACTTCTCCCATTCATATCACACCTTGATACACCAATATCACGTTCTGTTGATGTTTATTCCAGGAGAAACTATATGAGAGTATGCCTACCATCAGTGTTAGCATAATCTGTGGTGTTAGTCAAACGTTTAACCCAAGATGCATTGAGGGTTGCGTTTGCCCGTTGGAGATGCATGGTGTCCTCACTTCCTATCTCTCCCATGTTAAAAATATGTTCCAATTCACGGTCCACGTTTGAAGTACTATTAACCGTGCGTAGACAAGTGGTGATAAAAGGATGCGTTACGTTCAAGGCCGGCTCGTTGTCAGCAAGTTTGCCAGCCAATCAGCCGTTTCTACCAAAAAACACCAGATAGAGTATTAGAGCAGCGATCCATATTACACAGAAAAGTACTCATGAAATGGAACGAGTTTTTGAATGAGTGAAGTCACCATCTCCCGGCGGCAAACCAACGCAACCCTCAATGCATCTTGGTTAAACCCAATAGCTGGTAGAGTTGATATCGAGAGCTCCTGAATCCGGAGAAGACTTTGTCTAAACATATATTGATTCATGACAACTATGAAGAAACGAGTGAAACATTGTGAGAAAAACAATTTTCAAGTGAAGATATTTCATAAGAAATATATCAATCAATCAGAAGCTGGTAGAATAATATTTATATCTATAACTTTTCTCCGACCGGTATGATGATATGTAATTCAAGTCACAGAGCTGATTTTCATTCACCGTTCATGAGCCCTAATTGACCAAAATCAGCCCATTTCAATTTCATTGATCTTTCAAGCCTCCGCAACAAATTGGTTCACAAATTCCGATTCTCTTAATACTGACCTGTCAATTTCAAATGAACTCCGAGGTGAATAATGACCGCTCTTTTAACATCAATCGATAATATGAATTTTAGTAGGCCTATATCTACTTATATATTGTATGTTTCTACTACATGTAATGAGTGTGAATATTTATATTTCTTCTGGTGAAATGAATATATATTTCCAAGCATCTCCATGTTCTAACTGCTCTGGCTTATTACGTGCATCGTTACACCTATGTATTCGGTCGTGACAAAAGTTATCTATAAATTACTACTGTACCCTCTAATAAGTTATAGTAATTCATATTTTGATGAAATTCTCTTCCCCATCAATGTTTCTCTGCATCTCTCTAATCGACATGAGAGAGAGAGAGAGAGAGAGAGAGAGAGAGCGAGCGAGAGAGAGAGAGAGAGAGAGAGAGAGAGAGAGAGAGAGAGGGAGAGAGGGAGGAAGAGAGAGAGAGAGAGGGAGAGAGGGAGGGAGAGAGAGATAGAGTGAGAGAGAGAGGGAGAGAGAGAGAGAGAGAGAGAGAGAGAGAGAGAGAGAACAGTTCGATTCAATTAACTTTATGAGGTCCAGATCATCGAAAGCATGACCACTAGACGTGGCACCGTGCATTGGCTTCAGTCTCAACAACCGGCGACTGAACAAGTAGGCAGCTCCTGAAGATGATGAACGCGAGGGTCCTCATTCTGTCATATACTATACTACTTCAAGCCTTTACATGATGGTGTACACAAACATTCATGGAATATGAATCCTTATTTTAATTACATCGAAACCTGATGAGGAATCATTGTTCCCCAATTGAGGCAATGCATGGAGGGTAGGAACGGGGAGGTTTGAACGATCCAAGGGCGCCAACAACCACAAGGGCGATCTTACCACCCCGAAGAATGTTGACAAATAGGATCGTTTGAACGATCCAAGGGCACCAACAACCACAAGGGCGATCTTACCACCCCGAAGAATGTTGACAAATAGGATCGTTTGAACGATCCAAGGGCACCAACCACCACAAGGGCGATCTTACCACCCCGAAGAATGTTGACAAATAGGATCGTTTGAACGATCCAAGGGCACCAACAACCACAAGGGCGATCTTACCACCCCGAAGAATGTTGACAAATAGGATCGTTTGAACGATCCAAGGGCACCAACAACCACAAGGGCGATCTTACCACCCCGAAGAATGTTGACAAATAGGATCGTTTGAACGATTCAAGGGCACCAACAACCACAAGGGCGATCTTACCACCCCGAAGAATGTTGACAAATAGGATCGTTTGAACGATTCAAGGGCACCAACAACCACAAGGGCGATCTTACCACCCCGAAGAATGTTGACAAATAGGATAACTTATCTCACGAGCAATGAATCTCAAGGTTATAAGTTCAGGGTTGGAAATCAATTCAAACATACATAATGGGAAGAAAAATAATCCTGTATATTTTTATAATCTTGGTTCTCTTCTCCTCCTCCTCCTCCTTCTTGGAATCTCATTTTCTCTTTTTTTTTCTCTCTTCTTGCATATTCACGTTTCACATGAATACAGAATAATATTCCCATGGAATTTAGTTACGTATTCAAAAAAATCATATCATTCAAATCGATATTCATTTATGTATTCATTCATTTCATTTTTTTCCTTTCCTTTTCAATTAACAATCACAATACACAAAATGCATGGAACACAGATTACACAACAGATGTAACAGATTACAACAATGATGAAAAATCAACAACAACACATCATGAAGAGGAAAATATATTACTGAGTGCAAGTAAGAAGAAATCTTGTGCTTGCACTCAGATTATAGGAACTGAAATTATAATACAAGTCTTCATTCCATGAATATAGGCCTATGTGGTGAATTGGACCGGAGATTATTGAGATAAAACAATGAGTGTGATATTAACTTCGAAAATTGATGGAAAAGTGTAATTGTTATAACTAGGAAAACGCTATAGGCTTATACGCGTTGCTAGACGAGCGGAAAGTAATAGTATGTCGACTTCTTTGCCAAACTTCTGCCTAAATTCGCCAATTGAGTGACATAAATGGCTAAAACCGGCTTCGAGTGGTACCAATTTGGCACATTTCATGTTTTTTCTTCAAAATGGCTGATCCAATCAAGCTGAGAATTCCCAGAAATGTGTATCAAGATGTGATTCAACTTCACACAAAATTTCATTCTTTTGGACATTTTTTTTTCCCGCCGTGTTCTAACGGGTATTTCTGAAATTTCTAAAATTCATAGAAATAAAAGTTACGACCTGATGATGCCATAAAACTGTACAGATTTAAGTTGGATGAGAAACCATGTTGAAAAAAAGTTTGAAGTTGATAGCTGTAGCCGTTTGACCTGTGGAGAACCAACAATAAAACATGAAAAAAAAGAAAAAAAAAAACATAAAAACAAACACCAATTTTTTTCAGTATGTCAAATTGAATCTTCGCTAAAGCTCGTCTAATTACACATAATTATGTGACAAATTAGTAATTATGATGGCCCAACTTGAGTATCTATAATGTATCTGAAACAATGTAGTGTTTATCATCTGGACATAATTCATCAAGTCATCAGGAACGCGAATCTGTCTTCATCAATGTAATGATTCCAGTTCTCAGATTATTAATTCAAGGTGAATGATCCATTTCAATCAGTCACTTTCCTCTTCTCCATATTCTCATAACCGGTATAAAAAATACTCGCACAATTTAACGGTCATATTAGTTTCTGATTAAATTCTCGATCTTGAGCATCGTCTTCCTTGTCCCCACGTTTCAAAGTTCGATCCAATTAACTGTTGCGTCCAGATCACCGCGACCATGACCAGTAGAACAGATCGAGTATCACAATGTTGGCAGGTCGAGACAGTCGAGCGATGGTGATAGTCGATAGGGGAGACGGTCAATCGTAACCATATAAATATAATGGAGTGGACGCCAAGATCATGTACCATAAAGATCATTCTTGTTTTTCTTGGTGTCTATACAGCATCACGTAGAACGTACGTACATCATGGTATACTCGGATCATGAAATGAGATTTTTGGGTACTATAAACCTACCTAAACTCATACTATAGACCCCACCTCAAAAGATGAGCTTTAGCGAGGATTTAATTTGACATACTGAAATAAATTGGTGTTCGTTTCTATTTATTTATATTTTTTTGATGTTTTTTTTCTCGGTTCTCCACAGGTCAAACGGCTACAGCTATCAACTTCAAACTTTTTTCATTATGGTTCCTCATCTATATGTATATATATATATATATATATATATATATATATATATATATATATATATATATATATATATATATATACATATATATATATATATATATATATATATATATATATATATATATATATATATATATATATATATATATACATATATATATATATATATATATATATATATATATATATATATATATATATATATATTCACGTATATATATATATATATATATATATATATATATATATATATATATATATAAGATGCGTTCCAAAGTGATCATGATTCGAATTTGATTGTTCTCCAAATCTCGTAAAATTAAAATCTATTTTCATCATCAATGAATTCAAGTATAAACGGGATCAAAGGGTTAACTTGTCTCCCAAAATTACAATATCCTCTCCTACACAGCTAGTAATGGCTATAGTCTCTTCTGATTGGTCAATAATTCAACTGTGAACGTGCACATGCAGGTCAAAAGAGCAGCGAACCTCTTTCGACAGAAGCTTACCTTGTCATGCGCCTTGCCGGGTCACATCAAGTCGCCGTCCCAACTCGACAATAAACTCGGATTAAAGGCATTCACCAATCACAATAGAGGACTTAGTGTTCCGCGTTTTGTAGTCCGATTTAAACTCGGGCCGCGTTAAGCAATCGTTTTAAGAGTATGAGGTGGAAGCTGGGAATCAAGTTAACGCGAAAACGGTGCGCTCTCCGATGCCCCTGTCTTGGATGCCCCTGTCTTGGATGCCCCTGTCTTGGATGCCCCTGTACCAGATTTTGTCTTCGATTCCCCTGTAGATGGCAGGCCAGGTTACACTAGCTTCACAGGGCTATCGAAGACCGTTGAATAGAAGGGTTTACACTAATTTATGCGGGCACTTAATCGTCTCCGATGGCCCTGTCTCGGATTACCCTGGCCCTCTGGTGATATACCTCACCCTCACCCTCATCGGCGTTGCTACACGATGTAGAGTATCCAATATTAGCGCGAAAATTTCGAATGTTTTGTACTAGACAATTATTTTAAATACCGGTATATTTGAGTAACAAATTATTTAAACTTTTACACTTATTTAATTTTATTTACTTTCATGACTTGATGATTGATCAGTATACCAATAATTCATATCACAACAAAATGTATTTGTCTCGGTTATTTGATAGAAATCAGTTACAGTTAGTTTGTAGTACAACTACAAACACTTTGAATTTTTGCGCCATTATTCTGTAGCAACATCGTGTAGCAAGGTGTTTGACTGGGCCTGTGAGGGGGGGGGGGGGGGATCGGGGACGACTTATAGTGAATCATTCATTCAATGACCAACACTCTAGCCCGCCCCTTTCATGGTGTCTTGTATACCCCTGTGAAGCTAGTGTAACCCGGCCTGCCATCCGCAGGGGCATCGAAGACAAAATCCGGTACAGGGGCATCGGAGACGTCACCGCGAAAACTTGGTTCATTTTCGGTTGCAGTCAAATATATGATCACAAATACTCAGGCCTGCATAATCATGGTAATATTTCTTTATTTTATTAATTTTATTGGTCAAATACACTGATACAGAATAAAACACATCTAAAACAAAGAAACATCCACAAAGCCCTTAAAAAAGGCTTAACTGTGGGTTAAAATAGTGAATTATAAGTACAATTTTTAATTCCGGACGTATTTCTCAAACATTGAAAGTAATAAAGTAGTTGAAGTGAAGAGAGAAAAAAAGAAAAGCGATAATTATGTAATTAACATTGATACATGATCACATTCTATTCACAAAGTGTAAGGTATCTTTGATTACTATTGATTGTAAGGAATCAAGTTACATCAAGTGGCGAGAAAAAGTAGACAGTTGTACAAGAATGTTAAAAAAATACACAATACCAGTATTCAGACACTTTGATTATAGATAAGTATAAGTATTTCGGCCAAGTGACAAATAATATAGTGTATTTTTCATATTGATGAGTCATAATAATATTGATGATATGAATGGTACATAATGACCAATCAAAAATGGATGAATTTGGTATTGACACCCTTCTAATTTCAACAATTCAAACTACGAGGCACAAAAAACATTTATGATGATGGAAAATTACAATTTGAAACGATTCAGAATAATCATGATCTAGACACCGAGAGTAATTTGCCGGATGTCAATTTCATAAATTTCACTGGAATAATGAAATATCAACAAATTAGTAGATTAGGTATTTAAGACGGGTATAGGCATATGCTGTATATTAGTAGTAGTAGTAGTAGTTATTTCAACTCGCGACATGGGAATACAAAGTGAAATAGTAATAATACGAAGCCATTTTCCGGTGGTGGAAAGAAGCTGCTTTTCCAAGTCATTGTGAAATAAGTGGGGGTTAGTTTTGATTTATTTGTCATCCAGATTTGAAGACTCTCGTGGCGGCTGTCCATCCTACTCTCCAACGGTTCTTCCAGGGAAGGAGTAGCGTCCAATGATTGTTTTGTATCCTGGAAGTCTTCCTGTATGTTCGTGGTCATTTTCCCTATGAACGTTTATGACTCAAGTAAATCAGTCATTTCTACTCACGAATGATTGAAATTCAATATCCTCCCTCAGGCACTTGTGACTATATCTGTTTTCAGTAGACATTTATTCGATGAGTGCGAATTCATCAATTTATGAATCGTATTGAAATTACAAGATAACTTATCTCGAATGGTTTGTAGCTTATACGAAGTCCTATTGGTCGGGAAAAGATTGCGTCTTCGATAGTCTGCTTCCCTTGTTCAAGCAAGAAAATCCTTCATCAAGCAAACCAACATGAGTGGTCTCGAGGTGTATTCTGATTGACTCAAAATGAATGATATTCTCAAGAATTCTGAACTTCTGATAACATAGCAGCCAGAATTTGGTTTTAAAGATGGCACCGAAAATACTTGGAACAATTCCTCCCCTTCTCCCATTGGTTCGATTGAACACGTGATTTTCGGATAGTTTGATGATAACGTTTGTCACAGTCCATAGGATGAAACAGGGAGACGCTGATGACGCATCGTGACGTAGTATAGACGATTCCATGTAAGACTGGGCCATATACATATTAAAGGGCATGCCAATGCTGCAAATGCTCTCGCAAGTAGAAAGATCTGATTATCTTACGTTTTTCGGTGAAAACGGCAGATTTAAAATAAATTTCCCTACTTTTGCATGATTTTTCAAAGATTGAAAATCCCTCAGGTAAGTCTATACATTCTTGAGTAATTACGTGGACGACCACAAGCCCCACTCAATGCTTGACATCACGCGAACGATCTCAACAGCGCAAATATAAGGTATATTTGACAAAAAATCACATCTCATTCAATTGCTACATAAACAAGAGAAAAATTGCTCGAATGTTCATTGAGAATATTCGTATTGTAGGGAAAGTATCGTGGACAAGGATGATGCTGTTCAATGTTGAGCGAGCATAATAACCAAGCGTGTAGAGCTGGATTGAAATGAGGCTCGCGCATAGTTTTCTGTTACATCGTTCGGCCGCGGCAAGCATTGAGTGGAGATGGTATAATCTTCGTCGTCATCATTCAAAAATGTATCCACTTTCCTGAGGGATTTTTAATCTTCACAAAATAATCATAAATTTGGGAAATGTATATAAAAATAATAAAATATGCCGTTTTCACCAAAAAATGTGAAATAATTAGATCTATCTACGTGCAAAAGCCATTCGCAGCATTGGCACGGCCTTTAATACAAGTTATTGCTTAAAGAATCCATGCATTGAGCGATCAACTTTCATCTAAAATTGAGCACTTTTCAAGATTCATCGATTTTGAGCAGTTGGTTGTTGAGAAAAATGAAATATCGAAGAGTCAAGATAGTGCATTTATCCTGCATCGAGTAGACAACAATGACATCTTGACAAGTTGAATATTTCCCAGGGATGTTGTTTACCTTTCTCATAAGTGATCATTTACATGACGTCTTCCTCGTATCTCATGTGTATATGCACCCTTAAAAGTTCGACATCAATTCCTTGGAATGCTCTTATATGAACACGTTTTATTTTCATATAACATTGAAACTTGATATCCAAATACATTGTTCCTCAATTGGGGCTATGGTTTGAAGTGGGATCGTTTGGGAGGAGCATCACATGGGTGATCTTATCACCCCATTTCAATTATTCCAAATACAAAAACAATGTCTCCATTTTTCAACACCAGAATATAGATATGAATACCATGCATGCGGAGCAACGTTTTCCTCGTAGGTGCCCTCTTAAGCGGGCTGCCATTAGCCGGCTTGGAGCATAATGCTCTTGAAGAGATCGCATAATAAAAGCATCGAGTCTGAGATCGTGCTTAGACATATGGTAAGTCACATCGTCCGTCTTCCTTGCAACAACAGACCTTGATCCGAGGGAAGACGTTAGAGGCACGTACCGTCTTCCAAGTGTGCTGCACCTTGGATACTTACGACAAGCTCTCTAGGTTTCTACTTGTTGTTCTGGTCTTCGGGATTTTGGCTTTTCATCCAATTTTGGCATTCTTTCTTATTTTTGGAGGAGGGCGAGAGGGGGGGTGGATTTTTCATTTTAAATACACACTATCATTTCAAAAGTTATTTCTTACTGTTTTTTCAGTTGTTGTTTTGTTGTTCTGTATTGCGTCCAGTCAATCAATTTAAGCACTATATATATATATATATATATATATATATATATCTTCATTTTCATTAGGGGGGGGGGGGGGGGAGCATTGTAATCTTTCTTGAAGATGTTGAATATTATTTTTGAAAGTTATTTTTCTATTTTTTTTCCAGTTGTTCTCTTGTGGTTCTAGATTCGTCTTTTCAATATATTTCAGTGGTATTTTTTTCTTGGGAACTAATTACTTCTTTCTAGATAAGCATTCATTATACTATTTACAAAAGGACTTCCATTCAAGAAAGAAGAAGGGGCGAACCACCCGAGTGCTAATGCTATGATATAAAGTGGACGGTCGCTCGTTACCTTCTCCCACAAGTGAAAACCATGACACATTTGTATATTCACGTTTTCTATTATTCTTCCAGTGCATTTCCTATGATTATCATGACAATTTCATTTCGGATATTGATGAGGCATTTCAATTATTGTTTTACTCCCTCTCTACTTTTATTATTTCTCATCTTATCTCCCTCCATCATTTATCAATTCAATGTGAGCTTAACGATAAGTAGGCCTACTATCTATAAGGATAACTGAGATCTATTGGCGTCGGATAACACTTGTTCCTTCTCTTTTCATTACCAATCGTCTTTTCCTAACAGATATATAATTAATATTATGTTTCTGTCATAACAATTGTAAACTGTATATCGATTTATTTCCAAAACCTTGCGGATTGAGCTTACGTTCGAAAATCATTTGTATTGAAAGTATTGATTGCTGAAATACTATAATTTTACTTTCTTACGGAAATTTTTCTGAGAACGAAGGATACAAGCTCTCAGTATAATTCAACTCCTCAACTTTTCACATTTTTCCAAGCAGTTAACCGGTACTTATGCATTACTTCCATTATTAAAGTGTACAAAATGACTTGGTTTTTTGTTTTGTTACTGAAAAGTCTGACCTCTGAAAGCAAAAGGTTATATTAAGAAGCAGGCACGTACGGATTACGAGACATTATGGTATTGGCCCCACGTCTCCGTCATGCTAAAAGCCAGTACTATACACCTTGGCTATAAATACGCGACTTGCATAGCTATTCGTACGTTACATCGACTACGTGATGCCATGTTTTATGGTTTTATTATTATTATTGTTGTTGTTGTTGTTTTTAACGACCCGCCGATAATAAGGTTTCACGAGGGATCAAATCAACCAATCAGTGTTCCGAGGAAGAAAAGATGTTTCTGAAGATCAATGGTTGAAAACTTGAGAACGTTCTTCGAATGAATATTTTAATTGTACCAATATATTATTCACTTCATTTTGTATTCTCTGGAGATGGCTTGAGATCGATAGTTCATATCAGAGGTTCATTCAGTGAACTTCAGAACGGAGTGGAGAGCCCGCCAAAAATTCCAGTCTTTCAAATTGTTTTCTGAATTTATATTTTTGTATAGCTTCCCAGAAAAGACAAACATGCAAATGATATGGGGATTGAAAAAATCAATATAAAATAATGTCTGGTTCATTTAATTGTAGAGATTTCGTGGCAAATATAT
>CAXFZR010000650.1:0-72739 GCA_964007535.1 Brachyptera risi | reverse complement strand
CCCTATTCTACAAAAATGTGCTATAAAAACAACCATCCAGTTATTAGAAACTCCAAAGAAGAAATGTGAAGAAAAAGAAGAAGAAAGGGGAAAAAATACATAAAAATGTTACAAAAATACAGTTTCTGAAAGATCTTCAACCCTTTGACGAAGCCTTTTCTGTTGATGTTCTGCTCCTAGTAATAGGTACTGAAATAGTACTGGGGTTCACAACTTTCTTCCTCCTTTTGTCCTCTTTCGGCACCGGAAAACGTGCACGATTTGTAATTTCATCAGACGGAACCTTCTGCTATACTCGGTATTTGGACAAAACTGGTTTCCATGCTGGAGGAAGCTTAGAGCTATCATCTCTGCTGTTCAAATTGAAAGATCTTCTCTCCAACTCAATGGCTTCTCCTATTTTTCTCTGTGAACATTTATCCTGTGTGAGTAAAACTTTCGTTCCTTCAAAATCTATAGCATGGCCATATTTTAGTTCATGTTGTGCCAAGGAAGACGTAGGAATCAACCACTCAACGTCCCGTTCGTGTTCCGCCCTCCTGATCGAAATTTTTCTCAAAGTTTCTCTGACATACGTTTGGGAACACTCACCACAGGAAGTCTCATAAATACCACAGTTCTCGAGAAGAATTTTATCTTTAACATTTCTCATAATGTTTTCAATTTTATTCTCAGTGGTATATACAGTCTTTACGTCACATTTCTTCAAATACGACATATTCTGTTCGTTGTTTCGCGCACGTGAGGTAGAATGGCAACTGGAATATATTCTGCTTCCTCTGTGACGTTTGAGTCCACCATAGTATCATCCATAACAAACTTCTCTGAAATCATTTTTGGTTTTCATTGAAAGCGTTTTTGATATAAATATCATTGAACCCGTTCTTTCTTAAAGCTTTCTCAAGAATTATCAACTCTTCTGCTTCACTATAGCTTCATCGGAGAGTCTAATTGATCCAGTATATAACGTGGTGGCCACAGATAATGATTGAGAAGGGAGGTGATGGGAAGAGGCTCGCAAATACCGATCAGTATGTGTATTTTTCCTGTATACACTATGACCTGAAACACCATCTTCTCTCCTTGTTACACGTACATCTATGAACGGAAGACTCCCATTTGATTCAACTTCCATGTAAACTGAATTTTATTATGAAAACTGTTCAAATGGTTCAGGAATTCATTCAACTTTTCTTCGCCATGCCTCCAAATCACGAAAATATCATCAATATAACGTCTCCATAGTATAGGTTTAGGATCTGCTGCCTCCAAAATTTTCACTTCCAAGTCTTCCAAAAATAGATTCGCTATTATCGGCGATAAAGGTGAACTCATGGGCGCGCCATCAATTTGATTATAGAATTGGATTTCATACATGAATTATATTGACATCAAACAGTGTTTTGTTAGAGACAAGATATCTTCAGGGATACAGTGAATGTTTCTCAAAACTCCTATTGCCTCAAGTATTGGAATATTGATGAAAAGAGATATTATATCAAAACTCACAAGAATATCGTTTGCCTCAACTTCTATCCCATTGAGAAGATCAACAAAAACATTCGAATTTTAGATATAAGACTCCATTTTCTCTGCCAGTGGTTGCAAAACCTCAGCTAGGTGACGAGCCAATGCTTGTGTCGGTGAATTCACTGCGCTTACAATCGGTCTTGAAGGAACATTCACCTTGTGAATTTTAGGTAATCCATAAAAACGAGGTATACGTGATGAATTCTCTCTTGGAATCACCGTTTTAAGTACTCTGTATCTAAACTGGAAAAATTTATCAACGTTTTTTTTTTCCAAATACGTTGTTGGATCCCTTGAAGTTTTCTTGTATCATGAATCGTTCAAAAAATCAGACATTTCATTTCTATATTCAAGCGTATTCATCACCACCGTAGCAATACCTTTGTCCGCTCTTAATACTATTATGTCCTTGTTGGCATTCAACTTTTTAAACGCTTTCATTTCTTCATCACAAACATTACTTCTAGAGGGATAGCATGACGTAAAACAACTGACACATCTTGCCGTAAAGACTCAGCTTTATTCTTTGGAAGTCGTATTATTGAAGACTCTATACCATTGATAATCTTCTCTACCGGAATGCGTTTAGGCGCCAGAGCAAAATTAAATCCTTTTGTCAATAACTTAAATGCTGCGTCATTTAGTGTATGACTTGATTTGTTGAAAACAACAAAAGCCGGATTTAAAGTAAGATTCTCTCGACCCGGATGTTTCATAACAGATGTTTGTGTAGAAATTTGTGTACACTTCAAAATGTAAAATTTCGTGATAAGTGAGCATCGTACTTAGAAACCATTTATCTCAGCTTGTAAGAAAGAGATGGAATCTAACTTTTCAAAAATTGCAGGATCCAAAATCCGTGATAAATTCAAAGGCAGAAAGTGAAGTTCCACGTTGATCCTACTCAATATAATTTCTTATTGATAAATTTTACATTTTGAAGTGTACACAAATTTCTACACAAAAATATGTTGTGAAACATTCGGGTCGAGAAAATCTTATTCTAAATCCGGCTTCTCAACAACGGAGAAATCCGTTCTCAACAAACCAAGTCATACTCTAATGTCATAATAATATAAATCATATATTTTCTTATACACGATTTAGCTGATTAAGTAGTAGTAGTAGAAGTATTTATCTTTATTTAGCATTAGCTATAATTCATACATTACATCAGTCATCACAGTCATAACAAAATTAAAATAATTAAAATGGGGTGGTAAGATCGCCCTTGTGGTGCCCCGTCCAAACGATCCTACTTTTCATCCTTAGCCTTAATTGGGGAACAATGATTTTGTATCAAGTTTCGATGTTATTAAAAAAAAAAAAATATATAAAAGTCATAATCATCGGTATTTGTTTCGGTCATAGTGGAAGGTCGATTCGAAAAGTCATTTCCTCCGCATCATTGATGGGAGTCTGTCCATAGATGAATGACAGATGAATAGTAGTGCATGTTTTTCCCCTCCATCATGAGTAACAGCACCAATGAGTCAACCAAACTATCGGCACATCGTAGATGAATTATTTTGTTTCGAAAGTATACATTTCATGTAGAAACTATGAATTCGGAGAGCAATTATGTCTGATAGAAGCATTTATCACCGGCATCAAGGTGCCAGTATCAATTCTAGAGCCTACTACCGATACGGGTTGCGGAGTGGTAACACACTGAACCGCCATTCGAGAGACCAGGGTTTGATTCCCGCCATGGTCGACCATCCTGACAGGAGTTTTTTGTGGTTCCTCTCTGTCGTTCAGGTCAATACTGGGATGGTTCCTTAATAACAGGCCACGACCGACTCCTTGCCACCATCCAAAACACCTAATAAAATAACCTTTCATCTCATCTTCCATCACCTCATTCATCATCCACCGACGCCAATAGATCGTAGTAATAAGTACAGTGCGTCGTTGACCCCAATATATATATATATATATATATATATATATATATATATATATATATATATATATATATATGTATATATATATATACTATAGCCTACTATCCGAACGAAACGATGATTATGATTATTGTCGCCAAGAAGACTGAAATGAACAGAAGAGGTAATGAGAGTGGCGCGCGCATGTACGTCATGTCGTTAGGGGGGTCACTAATTAGCCCAACAGGTGGACGAAGCCAGCAGCTGTCAGCGAGTTGAGAAGTAGTGAGCCTCAGTTTTCTATTAGAGGGAAGAACTAAGCACGCACCAGGCTTATTCTTGGCCTCACAGCAGGGAACAATCGATATCACAAACCACCTCCATACTTGACAAATCAAACTGATTCCACAATGAATCGAGTTCAATGTCTCTTGACGCGTATTTCTGAGGTCGTTTCTATATTACCTCGAACATTTGACTCCGACACTATTTTGAATAGACTATTGATTCGGCAGTGAATTTATGAAAGATAATTATGTATATTCACTTTTGGTTTTGGATAGAGGGTATATTTCATATACTCCATAGTTATAGGTGTTGAGATTTGTTTCATTGGAATATGAAAATGTCCTCAATACATTGAAATCATGGGAAATGTTATATATTGAATATTATATATTATAAATTATATTTTTGTTATGTTGGTTCTTTTAACGACGCACAATACTGATGGCTGCAATCTATTGGCGTCGGTTGATGATGAATGAGATGATGGGATGATGAGATGAAAGGTTATTTTATCAGGTGTTTTTGGGTGATGGAAAGGAGTCGGTCGTCGGTTGTGGCTTGTTGTTAAGGAACCATCTCAGGATCAACCTGAACGACAGAAGGAAACCACGAAAAACCCCTGCCAGGATGGTCGACCATGGCGGGAATCGAACCCCAGTCTCCCGAATGACGTTTCAGTGTGCTACCACTCGGCCACACGTCTCGGTGGGAAATCTTGATATTCCTTGTTTCTATTATGCAAAATTATGAGAAATTCCATAGAATATTTTCCTCACTTTCCATGAGAACAATAGCTGTTCTTTGTACGTAATTCCCTAGTTTCAAATCCTGATTCAACTCAATTCAGGTATCAAAGTAAATAGTCAATTAATAGTCAATTATTGATCAAATAGATAATCAATTGATAGTTGATATGACTCATTCAAAAAAATGATATTATTATATTATTTGATATTTTGACGTCATCAAAAGTGAAGTTCCAAACCGGGATAAGCAAAGTTCTGGAAGAGATTTCATATTTCAAATTGAAAAATGCGGAAAATTCATCTTCCTAACAATGAGATCATGGTGATTTGAGAATGATATATTGAATCTGTGAATTGCACCGCAGTGCTGGCAGCGGTATAATCTGAAACAATAACTCCAAAACTAATAGTACTAATTGAATTATGGTATTTTGATTCCAAGAAATATGATATGACTCAACACAATTCCGAGAAATATTCAATACATAGAGCTACCATAGAGTCACCAACCATTCTGGGAAGAGAATATTGCCTTCCACATATTTTCAAGTCTTGATCGTTATTTTCAGTGGGACTGGATTAAGCTCAGAGAATACCATCTGATATTTCTTATTTCGAGTTCTGTGCTAACTAATCCACTGATATCGCATGCCATTACCATTCTCTTCTGCTCATCCCTTCTTCCCTCAGTTCTTCCCTTCTCTCCCTCACTGGTATATGTGCATGAGGTTCACGTCATGGAGAGAGACGAGAAACTATAAGAGAGAGAGAGAGAGAGAGAGAGAGAGAGAGAGACCATAAGAGAATTACGAAGAATTAGAGAATTAGTACGAGTGAGTGAACTCAATCATACGTCTTCTCTGTCTGTAGTTCAAACGATCGGGGGTGCCAGCCCACCAGAATTATATGAAGAAGAATGTTATACTTACTATCAACAGAGAATGTATTTCAAAGTTCGTATTTGTAGCTTTTACTCAATTAATATACTTGTCAACAAATGTGTAATCGCAAGCTTCAAACCTTTGTATGTTTTCCAGCCAATTGAGTCATCGCCTATTTCAATGGAATTCAAATTTCGAACCTATTCTCCTTGATAGAAATAGGAGGGCTGGCGAGGGGGGGGGGAGGGGGGGGGGGTGCGAGCTAATTATCTGGTAGTCTCCGTCCTTGCCGACTCCGGTGATCATGATATTGCATGGGATTCACCAGGTATCAGCCGAACAGAAAACGAACTTGTTCATGCTCTACAACGTGACTATTAATACATGTACTTTCAAATGCCAAATCCCAAACAACGTATTCTGTCTTCTGTGTCTTATAATCCAATAATCCCTTCTCATTAGCATCCCCCTCCCCCTCTCCCTCCCCCTCAAGCGGTGTCTTACCCTTCACCCTTTGACCCGGCTTCAAGATTACCTCAAGGTGTTTGTACACGATGCCAGGTAACAAGACAAAGGCAATACCAACACTTGAACCCGAGAAATCATGTTTGTCTGATTAAAAGTTCGGTTGGTATTCCTCAAGAGTCGTGTGAAGGAACATGTATGAGATTGTAGGTGTATTAGTTTGTCACCAGAGAGTTGAAGGTTCGATCGGAGGTTTTCACTGATTGTTTGTGCTAACGGTTGGAGGTCTCGATACGTTGATATAAGATGATGATTATTGAGTCTTCAACGACCCCACCAAATAATCAGGTTATACGAGGGTACGAATGAGCGGGTGATGATGAAACTATGAATTTGTGAAATTCGGAAGGACGTTTACAAAATCCCATGCCTCATGCGGGATTCGAACCCACGTCCAGCGATACCTCAACACACTGAGTTACCGTGGGTGGCACGTCTGATATACTGTTGAAGAAAAATGACATCCAATTTGTGTTGGTTTTTGGTATCAAAATTAAGACACACCTTTTATTTAAAACATATTGGCTTTACTGGAATTCCTTGAGAATCTGGAGAAGGGACGTGATGATAACATCTCGCTATTCCCGTCGACGACCGGAGAAAACTCGGACAAAATCGCGATCAGGATGGTCGACAATGACGGGAATCGAACACCGACCCCTTCAAACTTCTCCACTCATCTAACAACGTTTTTCGATGCTCTTTCCTCCATTAGCACATCATTCTGAGAGCAATCGGTTGCAACAGATTTGATATCGAGTGTATATTCCTCAACTGTGGAAATGCAAGTCGGGATTAGGTCCTCAGGGAAAGTCATCATATGATCGTCTTCCTTCACGTCAACCTGGTTTCCCTATGTACAATACCACCATCCAGAAAACAAATACACAACTCCACAGAAATAAGATACAGGAGCTGATTTCCTTCAGGGAATGCTCTACTTGAGAATATGTTCATTCATTTGTCTGAAGTGGATTCATGAGAGCCTTCGATCCAATTCAGATGGTTCAAATGTGAGTTTTGTTGTTTTGTGGTGTAACGCCACACAAATTTGATAACACAAGATTCAAATGAAATTCTCAGGAAATATCCCGGCAAAACCAGAATAGATCATTTCGTGGAGGCAAGTCTGGATAATTTCCCTAATTTCAAGAAATTTGATTCAATTATTCTTCATTCAGGAGAGCGTAGCGGAAAATTCCATTCTCATTTCATTTCATTTCATTCTCATTCTCAATTCCATTTCATTTTTCGGAAAAATGGCCATCTCTTTCAATTTTGTTGTTGTGTAATTTTGTGCGCGTCATACAGGCCAGGAAAATAATCCTACCGACTTGAAACTTCTTACACATATTGGTTGGGAACGTTTTTCAGAAAAATTGTTATGAAGCTTTTTCCCAAAGAATTCGGAATATTTGGAACAATAGCTGTCCTTCGTACGTAATTCTCTAGTATCGAACAATTGGATTGAAATTGAAATGACCATGCATACAAAACACATATACTTGTGTCCACGCTATTCGAAGGTGCGAACCACCCGTGCGCTAGTGGTGTGTGATTGGCAAGACAATCGATCGGAACCCTCGGCTCTAATGGGTACCAGTATACTTCAGAATACTCTGTGAATCCAGGGTGAGATGGTATCTTCACTGTCGACACTATTACCATAAGTCCACCGTCCGCAAGACGCATGGCTATACAAGCAGTCAGCACTCCGGAATGAAAATGAACTGTTCCACCATAACAATACAATAAGGGAGCGAATGGAGCATTTGCCTTGAGGGCACTCGTGAGTATATTCACCGCAATAACAGATTTTTGTATAGGATTCCCAGAATGGACGATATATCAAACTCCTGAATAATATAGGAAAACTGCTCTCGTCAGTAAATCGACACCGGTACACGCCAAAACTAATTGACCTCGTATTATTTTATTTCAACATGCATATATCTCAAGAACACAACTATTCAGCTGGGATTATTGAAATACAGTTGAAGCTGATAGAGCATCAATTAGTTGATGATCGATCAAGGTACGAGAACAACATACGTAACCAGGGCTGATGACAAGTTAACTAGCTAATAACTGCATGGATCACTGATCATCGGTTATTATTGCCACAGTCTCAACGATGATTACCATCCAAGATTCTTCACACTTATCCAAGTAGTTCGTCCACCAACACAGCGTGAGCTTGAATTACTGTGATATGTTCATGCCGTCAGTATATCAGGAGTCGATCATTTATCAAGACAAGATTAACTGTCAGAATCACAACTACATCATTCCAAAGCCTTCATTGTTCAAATTTGAAGTGATTATCTCAACAATTAACTCAGTTCACAATTATCAAGTTGATGGACGAATCTTTTCATTTGTGGATACATGCAACTGTACCTTCAGAGAAGTTAATATCAATTTAGATGCATATCCTCAGGAAAATATTGAAATGACTGTTCTAATGCTCATGATTTTGATATCTCGTGCCGTACAAGAATAAAAAAACTGTGATCGATGGAATCCACTTCGGGACTCTCTTGAAGCAATACAAGTGCCCCAAAAGCTTTCACGGATAACTAACCTACATTCCAATGATGCAGCGATGGAAAATTAAATTCCAATAATTGTATAGCAGTCGTTTCATATATATATATATATATATATATATATATATATATATATATATATATATATATATATATATATATATATATATATATATAAATATATAGTGGATTACGATGACTTTTTTTCTCAGAATGAAAGCGTCCGAAGACAAAGATGTGTCTCCATTTGGTCGAGATCTTATAAGATGACTCGAGATGGATGTCTGTTGAAGGGGTTGGAGGGGGTGAAGGGGGTGAAGGAAATCAGGGAAGACGGTGAAAAGTGTGAATGAATCAGGAGGATTGGGAGAAATTGATGACTGTTGCTCCAAGATAGTGCTGCACTTGAATGAGTTTGGTGAATTTAGATTAAATTCAATCAATTTGAATACAAAAGAAATAAATCTATCGGTGAGAAATGAAGTGTTTTTTGAAACAGTCAAGTTTTACTCTTCATACCCAGTCTTGATACAATTGAATTCCAGTTAGCTATTTCATCTTGTATCTTGTTTTCCACTCTTGGTAGACCCACACTGGTTCCCTTGCGACCACTCCTAGCGGCATTGGACGTATCAATCAGAGAGAATATGAAATCGAATACGTGAAGTGATCATGACCAACGATAAACCAACTCTCTCAGACAAGTTGATCAACAAACCAAAGCCAAGAGAGCATCTCGGCAGTCAACAAACTTCTTCTACCCTGGGAAAATGAAGCATTTTCATAATATCATCCGTATTCACATGAAATGAATGGATACACTCATCAGGACGGAATTGAAATATTTCCACTGAACGAAGAATTACTCAGATGAGAAGAAATATCAACAAATTCGATCCCATAACAGCTCAATTGGTATGAACAATAGTCATCGATATCAAAACAAATATGATTATTCAGCAGAAAATAGAGTTGAGAAACCTGTGACCTGCATGGGTTGATGCACATTCGAGAGCAAGAAAAAAATAAACAATGGTGAAGTGATAAATATAATTATCGAATGTATCAATGAAATATGATTTGGTGAAATGTGGGGAACTGAATTATTGTTCATATTAATATGTGTTTTGGTATCC
The DNA here is from genome assembly GCA_964007535.1 of Brachyptera risi. Classification (NCBI taxonomy): domain Eukaryota; kingdom Metazoa; phylum Arthropoda; class Insecta; order Plecoptera; family Taeniopterygidae; genus Brachyptera; species Brachyptera risi. Next base: position 63,198 of record CAXFZR010000650.1, on the reverse strand, counting down.
CATGTTCATGATTCTTATACGGTGGCAGATCTTTGGTGTATTTGCTCAAAGATGAGATGGGTTCATTTTGATCAAAGTAAGATTTTCACATCAAGTTCATGAGTTGAATTATACACAAAATCAAAGAAGTGGGAGCATTACATCTCTCATGAACATTATCAATTGCAACATATCTTGAAGTGTTTCCAGATAATCAAAGACATACATTCTGTACAGTTTGGAGTTTCGTGAATCAAGATTCGCTAAAACTGCTCCAGCAAGATGCTGTGTACTTCAGGATAGGCTGATAAACATGACCTGACTTAAACATGACCTCAGCATGTCCTTGTTCTTAACCCTTCAAGAAAACCCGAACATTCAGTCATCTACAATTGATGTTCACATTAAATCTCATATTTTCTTCTTCGAACCAATTTAGAATATTCTTGAGAACAGGATGTTTCTATTCCTCGAATATTATATATGACTTCGATGCTATAAGAATACGGGTTGATTGGTCGAAGCTGATCAATATATAAATGGATAAACAAGAGAGTTTATCAACAGAATACTTGTAAAAGAATACTTCGTTCAAAACAAACTCGCTGCAACCTCCTGTTTTGATGATTTCGAAAAACGTTGTTGCGTTTATCATCACACTTCATGTAGCTGTAGTTTGATCTGTAGCTGTTGGTGGGGTCGTTGAGAGATCAATAATAATCCTCATCAATACGTCGCAGCAGGTGCAATCGTTGTCTAGTAATCATTAGGTAAAACTCCTCCCTTATACAATAGTGTCATTGAGACAATTCAGAGATATGAGGTTGAATCAGAGTGACAACACATTTACAACTGTTACAATTTCTCGCTGATCTACGAAATCTGTCTAATATTGAATCAATTCGAAAGTAGTACATAATATTATCTCCACAAAGCTTCTGTATACATCTGTATAATATATAGAGCGTGTTTATTGGCAGCGATGGAAATACACTATAACATCCAATGTGATGATAAACAGAATTCAGGTCACTGAGTCTTGCCGTCATAATATTTATCAGCAGTCATTAGAGATTCATTGAACAGGAAGACAGATTAGCAACTACTAGAAGACAAGGTCACGTGAGCTGGGTTACCGTCCACTCAAGGCTATTCATACGTCTGATAGTGAGAGCAAACATTATATTCTGACAAATATCATTTCGAGTCGACTGCTGCAGAACCAATCAATTGAATTGATATTAAAATGATGAAAACAAAGTTCACAATATTTCGACCCGTTTTTTCTGTGTACCGGCAAAATGAATGAAAATATTGTTTTATACGGGAGTTCCACTGCAATAATTGTATAGGCTTAGGCACTTGAAACTTCCCGAGGGTGTCACTTTTCACAACATTTCCGGGGATTATGTATGAATCTGATTCAGAAGAATCGTGAGACTTCTTAGAATTCCACTTATCTAATGACATGCCCATCAGTGTGAGCAGTAACTTTGTCAAGTTTCAAAACTTCACAATATTACTGTAAAATTCCCGTAATTTTTCTTTATTTCTTTTATTGGTCACATACACTGATACAGAGAGCAAAACACGATTACAAAAACAGAATCCACAGAGCCCTTCAAAAAAGGGTGTTTCAACAAGGCAGTTAAACTCAAAACTGTGGGTTTAAAAGGCCTGTGGGTATGAAACAAGGAACAAAAAAACGGGTCGAAATATTGTGGATCATTTTCTCAACAATCTATATTATCAATTTACACACCAGTGGCTCTGCATAAGTTGATTCAAAGTGAGGTTATTTGTCAAAAGTAGATTTTTCTGATCCTCAGATGGATAAATAGCTTGAGTCAAAATGAAATGGAAAAAAAATAATAAACAAGCCGCAAATGATGTTGTTCATGTTTATTATTCTTTCGACTCTATTTTCTCCTCGTAATGTCATTAGCATCAGGATTTTCAAATGTTCAACATCAAAGTGCTTCGATTTTTGATAACATAATCAGTTGAAGGAATTTCACTCATCACAGCCTTGATTGAATTCGCCAGATGGTTTCGTCAGAGAATGACTTTGACATCTCAATGAGGCTTCTAAAAATACACATCGGCTTTTTCGACTCTGAAAATGTGATATTACTCAATAATGAAATGTCAAGCAATATGTTTCTTATTTGGATGGACAAGAATCGTGAAATTGAATCCCCTTGACATTTGGAAGAGAAAAATACTCAATGAATGAATTATGTTCGATATCTCCAATGCTAGCAGACGACGGATGCATTATATTTCATTGAATTTCTTAGAATAGATTCTTCAATGATTCAATACTGTAAAATTAAAACTATTCAAAAATTACTTTGGAATTGATTCCATGCAAAAGTCAATCTGTACACATTTTCGATTCGTCACCGCGAGTTGAGTTATATGGGTCGATATGGAATAACGTGTGATAATTGAACGATCGAGCGATACAAGAGACAGGACGTTCAAAAAACTCATACCTTGTGCGAGATTCGAACTCAATTCCGACGTAACTTGACTTATTTCACATCGATTCGAGAGTATCACAGAGATATGTGATTCAATCATAATCTTAGCTGTATCAGAACGTCCAACTGAAAATGCCGTCTGAGAAACGATATTTGTCTGAATCCACGCGCATGCACTTGTAGTACCGTGAGCCTACGCATCATGTCGCTATTGCTGTCAGTCACGAATGGCAGTCATCGTTGAAGATAATTGGCTGTAATCTAGAAGTTATCTGAATGGCGTGTGGCAATATCACGCAATGCTTTACCGAGAACCGTCTTCAGCTGGCATCATTGCGTTCACCCATGTGGTTGCCCGCCTCGCGCCAAGCAGCAGGCTACGAGATATCGCTTCAGCTGGCAACATTGCGTTCACCCATGTGGTTGCCCGCCTCGCGCCAAGCAGCAGGCTACGAGATATCGCTTCAGCTGGCATCATTGCGTTCACCCATGTGGTTGTCCGCCTCACGCTAAGCAGCAGGCTACGAGATAGGCATCATTGCGTTAACCCCTGTGGTTGCCCGCCTCGCGCCAAGCAGCAGGCTACGAGATATCGCTTCAGCTGGCAACATTGCATTCACCCATGTGGTTGCCCGCCTCGCGCCAAGCAGCAGGCTACGAGATATCGCTTCAGCTGGCAACATTGCGTTCACCCATGTGGTTGTCCGCCTCACGCTAAGCAGCAGGCTACGAGATATCGCTTCAGCTGGCAACATTGCATTCACCCATGTGGTTGCCCGCCTCGCGCCAAGCAGCAGGCTACGACATATCGCTTTAGCTGGCAACATTGCGTTAACCCCTGTGGTTGCCCGCCTCGCGCCAAGCAGCAGGCTACGAGATATCGCTTCAGCTGGCAACATTGCATTCACCCATGTGGTTGCCCGCCTCGCGTCAAGCAGCAGGCTACGAGATATCGCTTCAGCTGGCAACATTGCATTCACCCATGTGGTTGCCCGCCTCGCGCCAAGCAGCAGGCTACGAGATATCGCTTCAGCTGGCAACATTGCGTTCACCCATGTGGTTGTCCGCCTCACGCTAAGCAGCAGGCTACGAGATAGGCATCATTGCGTTAACCCCTGTGGTTGCCCGCCTCGCGCCAAGCAGCAGGCTACGAGATATCGCTTCAGCTGGCAACATTGCATTCACCCATGTGGTTGCCCGCCTCGCGCCAAGCAGCAGGCTACGAGATATCGCTTCAGCTGGCATCATTGCGTTCACCCATGTGGTTGTCCGCCTCACGCTAAGCAGCAGGCTACGAGATATCGCTTCAGCTGGCAACATTGCGTTCACCCATGTGGTTGCCCGCCTCACGCTAAGCAGCAGGCTAAGAGATATCGCTTCAGCTGGCATCATTGCGTTCTCCCATGTGGTTGCCCGCCTCGCGCCAAGCAGCAGGCTACGAGATATCGCTTCAGCTGGCAACATTGCGTTCACCCATGTGGTTGCCCGCCTCACGCTAAGCAGCAGGCTACGAGATATCGCTTCAGCTGGCAACATTGCGTTAACCCATGTGGTTGCCCGTCTCACGCTAAGCAGCAGGCTACGAGATATCGCTTCAGCTGGCATCATTGCGTTCACCCATGTGGTTGCCCGCCTCACGCTAAGCAGCAGGCTACGAGATATCGCTTCAGCTGGCATCATTGCGTTCACCCATGTGGTTGCCCAACTCGCGCCAAGCAGCAGGCTACGAGATATCGCTTCAGCTGGCATCATTGCGTTCTCCCATGTGGTTGCCCGCCTCGCACCAAGCAGCAGGCTACGAGATATCGCTTCAGCTGGCATCATTGCGTTCACCCATGTGGTTGTTCGCCTCACGCTAAGCAGCAGGCTACGAGATATCGCTTCAGCTGGCATCATTGCGTTCACCCATGTGGTTGTCCGCCTCACGCTAAGCAGCAGGCTACGAGATATCGCTTCAGCTGGCATCATTGCGTTCACCCATGTGGTTGTCCGCCTCACGCTAAGCAGCAGGCTACGAGATATCGCTTCAGCTGGCATCATTGCGTTCACCCATGTGGTTGCCTGCCTCGCGCCCAGCAGCAGGCTACGAGATATCGCTTTAGCTGGCATCATTGCGTTCACCCATGTGGTTGTCCGCCTCACGCTAAGCAGCAGGCTACGAGATATCGCTTCAGCTGGCGTCATTGCGTTCACCCATGTGGTTGCCCGCCTCGCGCCTAGCAGCAGGCTACGAGATATCGCTTTAGCTGGCATCATTGCGTTCACCCATGTGGTTGCCCGCCTCGCGCCAAGCAGCAGGCTACGAGATATCGCTTCAGCTGGCAACATTGCGATCACCCATGTGGTTGCCCGCCTCGCGCCAAGTAGCAGGCTACGAGATATCGCTTCAGCTGGCATCATTGCGTTCACCCATGTGGTTGTCCGCCTCACGCTAAGCAGCAGGCTACGAGATATCGCTTTAGCTGGCATCATTGCGTTCACCCATGTGGTTGTCCGCCTCACGCTAAGCAGCAGGCTACGAGATATGGCTTCAGCTGGCATCATTGCGTTCACCCATGTGGTTGTCCGCCTCACGCTAAGCAGCAGGCTACGAGATATCGCTTTAGCTGGCATCATTGCGTTCACCCATGTGGTTGTCCGCCTCACGCTAAGCAGCAGGCTACGAGATATGGCTTCAGCTGGCATCATTGCGTTCACCCATGTGGTTGTCCGCCTCACGCTAAGCAGCAGGCTACGAGATATGGCTTCAGCTGGCATCATTGCGTTCACCCATGTGGTTGTCCGCCTCACGCTAAGCAGCAGGCTACGAGATATCGCTTTAGCTGGCAACATTGCGTTCACCCATGTGGTGGCCCGCCTCGCGCCAAGCAGCAGGCTACGAGATAGGCATCATTGCGTTCACCCATGTGGTTGCCCGCCTCGCGCCAGGCAGCAGGCTACGAGATATCGCTTCAGCTGGCATCATTGCGTTCACCCATGTGGTATTCCGCCTCGCGCCAAGCAGCAGGCTACGAGATATGGCTTCAGCTGGCATCATTGCGTTCACCCATGTGGTGGCCCGCCTCGCGCCAAGCAGCAGGCTACGAGATAGGCATCATTGCGTTCACCCATGTGGTTGCCCGCCTCGCGCCAGGCAGCAGGCTACGAGATATCGCTTCAGCTGGCATCATTGCGTTCACCCATGTGGTTGTCCGCCTCGCGCCAAGCAGCAGGCTACGAGATATGGCTTCAGCTGGCATCATTGCGTTCACCCATGTGGTTGTCCGCCTCACGCTAAGCAGCAGGCTACGAGATATCGCTTTAGCTGGCATCATTGCGTTCACCCATGTGGTTGTCCGCCTCACGCTAAGCAGCAGGCTACGAGATATCGCTTCAGCTGGCATCATTGCGTTCACCCATGTGGTTGTCCGCCTCACGCTGAGCAGCAGGCTACGAGATATCGCTTTAGCTGGCATCATTGCGTTCACCCATGTGGTTGTCCGCCTCACGCCTAGCAGCAGGCTACGAGATATCGCTTCAGCTGGCATCATTGCGTTCACCCATATGGTTGTCCGCCTCACGCTAAGCAGCAGGCTACGAGATATCGCTTCAGCTGGCATCATTGCGTTCACCCATGTGGTTGTCCGCCTCACGCTGAGCAGCAGGCTACTAGATATCGCTTCAGCTGGCATCATTGCGTTCACCCATGTGGTTGTCCGCCTCACGCTGAGCAGCAGGCTACGAGATATCGCTTTAGCTGGCATCATTGCTTTCACCCATGTGGTTGTCCGCCTCACGCTGAGCAGCAGGCTACGAGATATCGCTTTAGCTGGCATCATTGCGTTCACCCATGTGGTTGTCCGCCTCGCGCCTAGCAGCAGGCTACGAGATATCGCTTCAGCTGGCATCATTGCGTTCACCCATATGGTTGTCCGCCTCACGCTAAGCAGCAGGCTACGAGATATCGCTTCAGCTGGCATCATTGCGTTCACCCATGTGGTTGTCCGCCTCACGCTGAGCAGCAGGCTACGAGATATCGCTTTAGCTGGCAACATTGCGTTCACCCATGTGGTTGCCCGCCTCGTGCTAAGCAGCAGGCTACGAGATATCGCTTCAGCTGGCATCATTGCGTTCACCCATGTGGTTGCCCGCCTCGCGCCAAGCAGCAGGCTACGAGATATCGCTTCAGCTGGCAACATTGCGTTCACCCATGTGGTTGCCTGCATCGCGCTAAGCAGCAGGCTACTAGATATCGCTTTAGCTGGCAACATTGCGTTCACCCATGTGGTTGCCTGCCTCGCGCCAAGCAGCAGGCTACGAGATATCGCTTCAGCTGGCATCATTGCGTTCACCCATGTGGTTGCCCGCCTCGCGCCAAGCAGCAGGCTACGAGATATCGCTTCAGCTGGCATCATTGCGTTCACCCATTTGGTTGCCCGCCTCGAGCCAAGCAGCAGGCTACAAGATATCGCTTTAGCTGGCATCATTGCGTTCACCCATGTGGTTGCCCGCCTCGCGCCAAGCAGCAGGCTACGAGATATCGCTTCAGCTGGCAACATTGCGTTCTTCCATGTGGTTGTCCACCTCGCGCCTAGCAGCAGGCTACAAGATATCGCTTCAGCTGGCATCATTGCGTTCACCCATGTGGTTGCCCGCCTCGCGCCTAGCAGCAGGCTACGAGATAGGCATCATTGCGTTCACCCATGTGGTTGCCCGCCTCGCGCCAAGCAGCAGGCTACAAGATATCGCTTCAGCTGGCATCATTGCGTTCACCCATGTGGTTGTCCGCTTCACGCTAAGCAGCAGGCTACGAGATATCGCTTCAGCTGGCATCATTGCGTTCACCCATGTGGTTGTCCGCCTCACGCTAAGCAGCAGGCTACGAGATATCGCTTCAGCTGGCATCATTGCGTTCACCCATGTGGTTGCCCGCCTCACGCTAAGCAGCAGGCTACGAGATATCGCTTTAGCTGGCATCATTGCGTTCACCCATGTGGTTGTCCGCCTCACGCTAAGCAGCAGGCTACGAGATATCGCTTTAGCTGGCATCATTGCGTTCACCCATGTGGTTGTCCGCCTCACGCTAAGCAGCAGGCTACGAGATATCGCTTTAGCTGGCATCATTGCGTTCACCCATGTGGTTGTTCGCCTCACGCTAAGCAGCAGGCTACGAGATATCTCTCCAGCTGGCATCATTGCGTTCACCCATGTGGTTGTCCGCCTCACGCTAAGCAGCAGGCTACGAGATATCGCTTTAGCTGGCAACATTGCGTTCACCCATGTGGTAGTCCGCCTCACGCTAAGCAGCAGGCTACGAGATATCGCTTTAGCTGGCAACATTGCGTTCACCCATGTGGTTGTCCGCCTCACGCTAAGCAGCAGGCTACTAGATATCGCTTTAGCTGGCATCATTGCGTTCACCCATGTGGTTGTCCGCCTCACGCTAAGCAGCAGGCTACGAGATATCGCTTCAGCTGGCGTCATTGCGTTCACCCATGTGGTTGCCCGCCTCGCGCCAAGCAGCAGGCTACGAAATAGGCATCATTGCGTTCACCCATGTGGTTGCCCGCCTCGCGCCAAGCAGCAGGCTACGAGATATCGCTTCAGCTGGCAACATTGCGTTCACCCATGTGGTTGCCTGCCTCGCGCTAAGCAGCAGGCCACTAGATATCGCTTTAGCTGGCAACATTGCGTTCACCCATGTGGTTGCCCGCCTCGCGCCAAGCAGCAGGCTACGAGATATCGCTTCAGCTGGCATCATTGCGTTCACCCATGTGGTTGCCCGCCTCGCGCCAAGCAGCAGGCTACGAGATATCGCTTCAGCTGGCATCATTGCGTTCACCCATGTGGTTGCCCGCCTCGCGCCAAGCAGCAGGCTACAAGATATCCTTTCAGCTGGCATCATTGCGTTCACCCATGTGGTTGCCCGCCTCGCGCCAAGGAGCGGGCTACGAGATATCGCTTCAGCTGGCAACATTGCGTTCTCCCATGTGGTTGTCCGCCTCGCGCCTAGCAGCAGGCTACAAGATATCGCTTCAGCTGGCATCATTGCGTTCACCCATGTGGTTGCCCGCCTCGCGCCAAGCAGCAGGCTACGAGATAGGCATCATTGCGTTCACCCATGTGTTTGCCCGCCTCGCGCCAAGCAGCAGGCTACGAGATATCGCTTCAGCTGGCATCATTGCGTTCACCCATGTGGTTGCCCGCCTCGCGCCAAGCAGCAGGCTACGAGATAGGCATCATTGCGTTCACCCATGTGGTTGCCCGCCTCGCGCCAAGCAGCAGGCTACGAGATATCGCTTCAGCTGGCATCATTGCGTTCACCCATGTGGTTGCCCGCCTCGCGCCTAGCAGCAGGCTACGAGATAGGCATCATTGCGTTCACCCATGTGGTTGCCCGCCTCGCGCCAAGCAGCAGTCTACGAGATATCGCTTCAGCTGGCATCATTGCGTTCACCCATGTGGTTGCTCGCCTCACGCTAAGCAGCAGGCTACGAGATATCGCTTCAGCTGGCATCATTGCGTTCACCCATGTGGTTGCCCGCCTCGCGCCTAGCAGCAGGCTACGAGATATCGCTTCAGCTGGCATAATTGCGTTCACCCATGTGGTTGTCCGCCTCGCGCCTAGCAGCAGGCTACGAGATATCGCTCGAGCTGGCATCATTGCGTTCTCCCATGTGGTTGTCCCCCTCACGCTAAGCAGCAGGCTAAAAGATATCGCTTTAGCTGGCATCATTGCGTTCACCCATGTGGTTGTCCGCCTCAAGCTAAGCAGCAGGCTACGAGATATCGCTTCAGCTGGCATCATTGCGTTCACCCATGTGGTTGCCCGCCTCGCGCCAAGCAGCAGGCTACGAGATAGGCATCATTGCGTTCACCCATGTGGTTTCCCGCCTCGCGCCAAGCAGCAGGCTACAAGATATCGCTTTAGCTGGCAACATTGCGTTCACCCATGTGGTTGTCCGCCCAACGCTAAGCAGCAGGCTACGAGATATCGCTTTAGCTGGCAACATTTCGTTCACCCATGTGGTTGTCCGCCTCACGCTAAGCAGCAGGCTACGAGATATCGCTTCAGCTTGCATCATTGCGTTCACCCATGTGGTGGCCCGCCTCGCGCCTAGCAGCAGGCTACGAGATAGGCATCATTGCGTTCACCCATGTGGTTGCCCGCCTCGCGTCAAGCAGCAGGCTACAAGATATCGCTTCAGCTGGCATCATTGCGTTCACCCATGTGGTTGTCCGCCTCACGCTAAGCAGCAGGCTACGAGATATCGCTTCAGCTGGCATCATTGCGTTCACCCATGTGGTTGTCCCCCTCACGCTAAGCAGCAGGCTACGAGATATCGCTTTAGCTGGCATCATTGCGTTCACCCATGTGGTTGCCCGCCCCACGCTAAGCAGCAGGCTACGAGATATCGCTTTAGCTGGCATCATTGCGTTCACCCATGTGGTTGTCCGCCTCACGCTAAGCAGCAGGCTACGAGATATCGCTTTAGCTGGCATCATTGCGTTCACCCATGTGGTTGTCCGCCTCACGCTAAGCAGCAGGCTACGAGATATCGCTTTAGCTGGCATCATTGCGTTCACTCATGTGGTTGTCCGCCTCACGCTAAGCAGCAGGCTACGAGATATCGCTTCAGCTGGCATCATTGCGTTCACCCATGTGGTTGCCCGCCTCGCGCCAAGCAGGAGGCTACGAAATAGGCATCATTGCGTTCACCCATGTGGTTGCCCGCCTCGCGCCAAGCAGCAGGCTACGAGATATCGCTTCAGCTGGCAACATTGCGTTCACCCATGTGGTTGCCTGCCTCGCGCTGAGCAGCAGGCCACTAGATATCGCTTTAGCTGGCAACATTGCGTTCACCCATGTGGTTGCCCGCCTCGCGCCAAGCAGCAGGCTACGAGATATCGCTTCAGCTGGCATCATCGCGTTCACCCATGTGGTTGCCCGCCTCGCGCCAAGCAGCAGGCTACGAAATAGGCATCATTGCGTTCACCCATGTGGTTGCCCGCCTCGCGCCAAGCAGCAGGCTACGAGATATCGCTTCAGCTGGCATCATTGCGTTCACCCATGTGGTTGCCCGCCTCGCGCCAAGCAGCAGGCTACGAGATAGGCATCATTGCGTTCACCCATGTGGTTGCCCGCCTCGCGCCAAGTAGCAGGCTACGAGATATCGCTTCAGCTGGCATCATTGCGTTCACCCATGTGGTTGCCCGCCTCGCGCCAAGCAGCAGGCTACGAGATATCGCTTCAGCTGGCATCATTGCGTTCACCCATGTGGTTGCCCGCCTCGCGCCAAGCAGCAGGCTACGAGATAGGCATCATTGCGTTCACCCATGTGGTTGCCCGCCTCGCGCCTAGCAGCAGGCTACGAGATAGGCATCATTGCGTTCACCCATGTGGTTGCCCGCCTCGCGCCAAGCAGAAGGCTACGAGATATCGCTTCAGCTGGCATCATTGCGTTAACCCATGTGGTTGCCCGCCTCGCGCATAGCAGCAGGCTACGAGATATCGCTTCAGCTGGCATCATTGCGTTCACCCATGTGGTTGTCCGCCTCGCGCCTAGCAGCAGGCTACGAGATATCGCTTTAGCTGGCATCATTGCGTTCTCCCATGTGGTTGTCCGCCTCACGCTAAGCAGCAGGCTAAAAGATATCGCTTTAGCTGGCATCATTGCGTTCACCCATGTGGTTGTCCGCCTCACGCTAAGCAGCAGGCTACGAGATATCGCTCCAGCTGGCATCATTGCGTTCACCCATGTGGTTGCCCGCCTCGCGCCAAGCAGCAGGCTACAAGATATCGCTTTAGCTGGCAACATTGCGTTCACCCATGTGGTTGTCCGCCTCACGCTAAGCAGCAGGCTACAAGATATCGCTTTAGCTGGCAACATTGCGTTCACCCATGTGGTTGTCCGCCTCAAGCTAAGCAGCAGGCTACGAGATATCGCTTTAGCTGGCAACATTGCGTTCACCCATGTGGTTGTCCGCCTCACGCTAAGCAGCAGGCTACGAGATATCGCTTTAGCTGGCAACATTGCGTTCACCCATGTGGTTGTCCGCCTCACGCTAAGCAGCAGGCTACGAGATATCGCTTTAGCTGGCAACATTGCGTTCACCCATGTGGTTGTCCGCCTCACGCTAAGCAGCAGGCTACGAGATATCGCTCCAGCTGGCATCATTGCGTTCACCCATGTGGTTGCCCGCCTCGCGCCAAGCAGCAGGCTACAAGATATCGCTTTAGCTGGCAACATTGCGTTCACCCATGTGGTTGTCCGCCTCACGCTAAACAGCAGGCTACGAGATATCGCTTTAGCTGGCAACATTGCGTTCACCCATGTGGTTGTCCGCCTCACGCTAAGCAGCAGGCTACGAGATATCGCTTCAGCTGGCAACATTGCATTCACCCATGTGGTTGTCCGCCTCACGCTAAGCAGCAGGCTACGAGATATCGCTTCAGCTGGCATCATTGCGTTCACCCATGTGGTTGCCCGCCTCGCGCCTAGCAGCAGGCTACGAGATAGGCATCATTGCGTTCACCCATGTGGTTGCCCGCCTCGCGCCGAGCAGCAGGCTACAAGATATCGCTCCAGCTGGCATCATTGCGTTCACCCATGTGGTTGTCCGCCTCACGCTAAGCAGCAGGCTACGAGATATCGCTTTAGCTGGCATCATTGCGTTCACCCATGTGGTTGTCCGCCTCACGCTAAGCAGCAGGCTACGAGATATCGCATTCAGCTGGCATCATTGCGTTCACCCATGTGGTTGTCCGCCTCACGCTAAGCAGCAGGCTACGAGATATCTCTCCAGCTGGCATCATTGCGTTCACCCATGTGGTTGTCCGCCTCACGCTAAGCAGCAGGCTACGAGATATCGCTTTAGCTGGCAACATTGCGTTCACCCATGTGGTTGTTCGCCTCACGCTAAGCAACAGGCTACGAGATATCGCTTTAGCTGGCAACATTGCGTTCACCCATGTGGTTGTCCGCCTCACGCTAAGCAGCAGGCTACGAGATATCGCTTCAGCTGGCATCATTGCGTTCACCCATGTGGTTGCCCGCCTCGCGCCAAGCAGCAGGCTACGAAATAGGCATCATTGCGTTCACCCATGTGGTTGCCCGCCTCGCGCCAAGCAGCAGGCTACGAGATAGGCATCATTGCGTTCACCCATGTGGTTGCCCGCCTCGCGCCAAGCAGCAGGCTACGAGATATCGCTTCAGCTGGCATCATTGCGTTCACCCATGTGGTTGCCCGCCTCGCGCCAAGCAGCAGGCTACGAGATAGGCATCATTGCGTTCACCCATGTGGTGGCCCGCCTCGCGCCAAGCAGCAGGCTACGAGATATCGCTTCAGCTGGCATCATTGCGTTCACCCATGTGGTTGCCCGCCTCGCGCCTAGCAGCAGGCTACGAGATATCGCTTCAGCTGGCATCATTGCGTTCACCCATGTGGTTGCCCGCCTCGCGCCAAGCAGCAGGCTACGAGATATCGCTTCAGCTGGCAACATTGCGTTCACCCATGTGGTTGCCTGCCTCGCGCTAAGCAGCAGGCTACTAGATATCGCTTTAGCTGGCAACATTGCGTTCACCCATGTGGTTGCCTGCCTCGCGCCAAGCAGCAGGCTACGAGATATCGCTTCAGCTGGCATCATTGCGTTCACCCATGTGGTTGCCCGCCTCGCGCCAAGCAGCAGGCTACGAGATATCGCTTCAGCTGGCATCATTGCGTTCACCCATGTTTTGCCCGCCACGAGCCAAGCAGCAGGCTACAAGATATCGCTTTAGCTGGCATCATTGCGTTCACCCATGTGGTTGCCCGCCTCGCGCCAAGCAGCAGGCTACGAGATATCGCTTCAGCTGGCAACATTGCGTTCTCCCATGTGGTTGTCCACCTCGCGCCTAGCAGCAGGCTACAAGATATCGCTTCAGCTGGCATCATTGCGTTCACCCATGTGGTTGCCCGCCTCGCGCCTAACAGCAGGCTACGAGATAGGCATCATTGCGTTCACCCATGTGGTTGCCCGCCTCGCGCCAAGCAGCAGGCTACGAGATATCGCTTCAGCTGGCATCATTGCGTTCACCCATGTGGTTGCCCGCCTCGCGCCAAGCAGCAGGCTACGAGATAGGCATCATTGCGTTCACCCATGTGGTTGCCCGCCTCGCGCCAAGCAGCAGGCTACGAGATATCGCTTCAGCTGGCATCATTGCGTTCACCCATGTGGTTGCCCGCCTCGCGCCTAGCAGCAGGCTACGAGATATCGCTTCAGCTGGCATCATTGCGTTCACCCATGTGGTTGCCCGCCTCGCGCCAAGCAGCAGGCTACGAGATATCGCTTCAGCTGGCAACATTGCGTTCACCCATGTGGTTGCCTGCCTCGCGCTAAGCAGCAGGCTACTAGATATCGCTTTAGCTGGCAACATTGCGTTCACCCATGTGGTTGCCTGCCTCGCGCCAAGCAGCAGGCTACGAGATATCGCTTCAGCTGGCATCATTGCGTTCACCCATGTGGTTGCCCGCCTCGCGCCAAGCAGCAGGCTACGAGATATCGCTTCAGCTGGCATCATTGCGTTCACCCATGTGGTTGCCCGCCACGAGCCAAGCAGCAGGCTACAAGATATCGCTTTAGCTGGCATCATTGCGTTCACCCATGTGGTTGCCCGCCTCGCGCCAAGCAGCAGGCTACGAGATATCGCTTCAGCTGGCAACATTGCGTTCTCCCATGTGGTTGTCCACCTCGCGCCTAGCAGCAGGCTACAAGATATCGCTTCAGCTGGCATCATTGCGTTCACCCATGTGGTTGCCCGCCTCGCGCCTAACAGCAGGCTACGAGATAGGCATCATTGCGTTCACCCATGTGGTAGCCCGCCTCGCGCCAAGCAGCAGGCTACAAGATATCGCTTCAGCTGGCATCATTGCGTTCACCCATGTGGTTGTCCGCTTCACGCTAAGCAGCAGGCTACGAGATATCGCTTCAGCTGGCATCATTGCGTTCACCCATGTGGTTGTCCGCCTCACGCTAAGCAGCAGGCTACGAGATATCGCTTTAGCTGGCATCATTGCGTTCACCCATGTGGTTGTCCGCCTCACGCTAAGCAGCAGGCTACGAGATATCGCTTCAGCTGGCATCATTGCGTTCACCCATGTGGTTGTCCGCCTCACGCTAAGCAGCAGGCTACGAGATATCGCTTCAGCTGGCATCATTGTGTTCACCCATGTGGTTGTCCGCCTCACGCTAAGCAGCAGGCTACGAGATATCGCTTTAGCTGGCAACATTGCGTTCACCCATGTGGTTGTCCGCCTCACGCTAAGCAGCAGGCTACTAGATATCGCTTTAGCTGGCATCATTGCGTTCACCCATGTGGTTGTCCGCCTCACGCTAAGCAGCAGGCTACGAGATATCGCTTCAGCTGGCATCATTGCGTTCACCCATGTGGTTGCCCGCCTCGCGCCAAGCAGCAGGCCACGAAATAGGCATCATTGCGTTCACCCATGTGGTTGCCCGCCTCGCGCCAAGCAGCGGGCTACGAGATATCGCTTCAGCTGGCAACATTGCGTTCTCCCATGTGGTTGTCCGCCTCGCGCCTAGCAGCAGGCTACAAGATATCGCTTCAGCTGGCATCATTGCGTTCACCCATGTGGTTGCCCGCCTCGCGCCAAGCAGCAGGCTACGAGATAGGCATCATTGCGTTCACCCATGTGGTTGCCCGCCTCGCGCCAAGCAGCAGGCTACGAGATATCGCTTCAGCTGGCATCATTGCGTTCACCCATGTGGTTGCCCGCCTCGCGCCAAGCAGCAGGCTACGAGATAGGCATCATTGCGTTCACCCATGTGGTTGCCCGCCTCGCGCCAAGCAGCAGGCTACGAGATATCGCTTCAGCTGGCATCATTGCGTTCACCCATGTGGTTGCCCGCCTCGCGCCTAGCAGCAGGCTACGAGATATCGAATCAGCTGGCAACATTGCGTTCACCCATGTGGTTGTCCGCCTCACGCTAAGCAGCAGGCTACGAGATAGGCATCATTGCGTTCACCCATGTGGTTGCCCGCCACGCGCCAGGCAGCAGGCTACGAGACATCGCTTCAGCTGGCATCATTGCGTTCACCCATGTGGTTGCCCGCCTCGCGCCAAGCAGCAGGCTACGAGATATCGCTTCAGCTGGCATCATTGCGTTCACCAATGTGGTTGCCCGCCTCGCGCCAAGCAGCAGGCTACGAGATAGGCATCATTGCGTCCACCCATGTGGTTGCCCGCCTCGCGCCAAGCAGCAGGCTACGAGATAGGCATCATTGCGTTCACCCATGTGGTTGCCCGCCTCGCGCCAAGCAGCAGGCTACGAGATATCGCTTTAGCTGGCATCATTGCGTTCACCCATGTGGTTGTCCGCCTCACGCTTAGCAGCAGGCTACGAGATAGGCATCATTGCGTCCACCCATGTGGTTGCCCGCCTCGCGCCAAGCAGCAGGCTACGAGATAGGCATCATTGCGTTCACCCATGTGGTTGCTCGCCTCGCGCCAAGCAGCAGGCTACGAGATATCGCTTCAGCTGGCATCATTGCGTTCACCCATGTGGTTGCCCGCCTCGCGCCTAGCAGCAGGCTACGAGATAGGCATCATTGCGTTCACCCATGTGGTTGTCCGCCTCGCGCCAAGCAGCAGGCTACGAGATATCGCTTCAGCTGGCATCATTGCGTTCACCCATGTGGTTGCCCGCCTCGCGCCTAGCAGCAGGCTACGAGATATCGCTTCAGCTGGCATAATTGCGTTCACCCATGTGGTTGTCCGCCTCGCGCCTAGCAGCAGGCTACGAGATATCGCTTTAGCTGGCATCATTGCGTTCTCCCATGTGGTTGTCCGCCTCACGCTAAGCAGCAGGCTAGAAGATATCGCTTTAGCTGGCATCATTGCGTTCACCCATGTGGTTGTCCGCCTCACGCTAAGCAGCAGGCTACGAGATATCGCTTCAGCTGGCATCATTGCGTTCACCCATGTGGTTGCCCGCCTCGCGCCAAGCAGCAGGCTACAAGCTATCGCTTTAGCTGGCAACATTGCGTTCACCCATGTGGTTGTCCGCCCAACGCTAAGCAGCAGGCTACGAGATATCGCTTCAGCTGGCAACATTGCGTTCACCCATGTGGTTGTCCGCCTCACGCTAAGCAGCAGGCTACGAGATATCGCTTCAGCTGGCATCATTGCGTTCACCCATGTGGTGGCCCGCCTCGCGCCTAGCAGCAGGCTACGAGATAGGCATCATTGCGTTCACCCATGTGGTTGCCCGCCTCGCGCCAAGCAGCAGGCTACAAGATATCGCTTCAGCTGGCATCATTGCGTTCACCCATGTGGTTGTCCGCCTCGCGCCAAGCAGCAGGCTACGAGATATCGCTTCAGCTGGCATCATTGCGTTAACCCATGTGGTTGCCCGCCTCGCGCCTAGCAGCAGGCTACGAGATAACGCTTCAGCTGGCATCATTGCGTTCACCCATGTGGTTGTCCGCCTCGCGCCTAGCAGCAGGCTACGAGATATCGCTTTAGCTGGCATCATTGCGTTCTCCCATGTGGTTGTCCGCGTCACGCTAAGCAGCAGGCTAAAAGATATCGCTTTAGCTGGCATCATTGCGTTCACCCATGTGGTTGTCCGCCTCACGCTAAGCAGCAGGCTACGAGATATCGCTTCAGCTGGCATCATTGCGTTCACCCATGTGGTTGCCCGCCTCGCGCCTAGCAGCAGGCTACGAGATAGGCATCATTGCGTTCACCCATGTGGTTGCCCGCCTCGCGCCAAGCAGCAGGCTACAAGATATCGCTTCAGCTGGCATCATTGCGTTCACCCATGTGGTTGTCCGCCTCACGCTAAGCAACAGGCTACGAGATATCGCTTCAGCTGGCATCATTGAGTTCACCCATTTGGTTGTCCGCCTCACGCTAAGCAGCAGGCTACGAGATATCGCTTTAGCTGGCATCATTGCGTTCACCCATGTGGTTGCCCGCCTCACGCTAAGCAGCAGGCTACGAGATATCGCTTTAGCTGGCATCATTGCGTTCACCCATGTGGTTGTCCACCTCACGCTAAGCAGCAGGCTACGAGATATCGCTTTAGCTGGCATCATTGCGTTCACCCATGTGGTTGTCCGCCTCACGCTAAGCAGCAGGCTACGAGATATCGCTTCAGCTGGCATCATTGCGTTCACCCATGTGGTTGTCCGCCTCACGCTAAGCAGCAGGCTACGAGATATCGCTTCAGCTGGCATCATTGCGTTCACCCATGTGGTTGTCCGCCTCACGCTAAGCAGCAGGCTACGAGATATCGCTTCAGCTGGCATCATTGCGTTCACCCATGTGGTTGTCCGCCTCACGCTAAGCAGCAGGCTACGAGATATCGCTTCAGCTGGCATCATTGCGTTCACCCATGTGGTTGTCCGCCTCACGCCAAGCAGCAGGCTACGAGATATCGCTTCAGCTGGCATCATTGCGTTCACCCATGTGGTTGTCCGCCTCACGCCAAGCAGCAGGCTACGAGATATCTCTCCAGCTGGCATCATTGCGTTCACCCATGTGGTTGTCCGCCTCACGCTAAGCAGCAGGCTACGAGATATCTCTCCAGCTGGCATCATTGCGTTCACCCATGTGGTTGTCCGCCTCACGCTAAGCAGCAGGCTACGAGATATCGCTTTAGCTGGCAACATTGCGTTCACCCATGTGGTTGTTCGCCTCACGCTAAGCAACAGGCTACGAGATATCGCTTTAGCTGGCAACATTAGGTTCACCCATGTGGTTGTCCGCCTCACGCTAAGCAGCAGGCTACTAGATATCGCTTTAGCTGGCATCATTGCGTTCACCCATGTGGTTGTCCGCCTCACGCTAAGCAGCAGGCTACGAGATATCGCTTCAGCTGGCATCATTGCGTTCACCCATGTGGTTGCCCGCCTCGCGCCAAGCAGCAGGCTACGAAATAGGCATCATTGCGTTCACCCATGTGGTTGCCCGCCTTGCGCCAAGCAGCAGGCTACGAGATATCGCTTCAGCTGGCAACATTGCGTTCACCCATGTGGTTGCCTGCCTCGCGCTAAGCAGCAGGCCACTAGATATCGCTTTAGCTGGCAACATTGCGTTCACCCATGTGGTTGCCCGCCTCGCGCCAAGCAGCATGCTACGAGATATCGCTTCAGCTGGCATCATTGCGTTCACCCATGTGGTTGCCCGCCTCGCGCCGAGCAGCAGGCTACGAGATATCGCTTCAGCTGGCATCATTGCGTTCACCCATGTGGTTGCCCGCATCGCGCCAAGCAGCAGGCTACAAGATATCGCTTCAGCTGGCATCATTGCGTTCACCCATGTGGTTGCCTGCCTCGCGCCAAGCAGCGGGCTACGAGATATCGCTTCAGCTGGCAACATTGCGTTCTCCCATGTGGTTGTCCGCCTCGCGCCTAGCAGCAGGCTACAAGATATCGCTTCAGCTGGCATCATTGCGTTCACCCATGTGGTTGCCCGCCTCGCGCCAAGCAGCAGGCTACGAGATAGGCATCATTGCGTTCACCCATGTGGTTGCCCGCCTCGCGCCAAGCAGCAGGCTACGAGAAATCGCTTCAGCTGGCATCATTGCGTTCACCCATGTGGTTGCCCGCCTCGCGCCAAGCAGCAGGCTACGAGATAGGCATCATTGCGTTCACCCATGTGGTTGCCCGCCTCGCGCCAAGCAGCAGGCTACGAGATATCGCTTCAGCTGGCATCATTGCGTTCACCCATGTGGTTGCCCGCCTCGCGCCTAGCAGCAGGCTACGAGATATCGAATCAGCTGGCAACATTGCGTTCACCCATGTGGTTGTCCGCCTCACGCTAAGCAGCAGGCTACGAGATAGGCATCATTGCGTTCACCCATGTTCTTGCCCGCCTCGCGCCAGGCAGCAGGCTACGAGATATCGCTTCAGCTGGCATCATTGCGTTCACCCATGTGGTTGCCCGCCTCGCGCCTAGCAGCAGGCTACGAGATGGGCATCATTGCGTTCACCCATGTGGTTGCCCGCCTCGCGTCTAGCAGCAGGCTACGAGATATCGCTTTAGCTGGCATCATTGCGTTCTCCCATGTGGTTGTCCGCCTCACGCTAAGCAGCAGGCTAAAAGATATCGCTTTAGCTGGCATCATTGCGTTCACCCATGTGGTTGCCCGCCTCGCGCCTAGCAGCAGGCTACGAGATAGGCATCATTGCGTTCACCCATGTGGTTGCCCGCCTCGCGCCAAGCAGCAGGCTACGAGATATCGCTTCAGCTGGCATCATTGCGGTCACCCATGTGGTTGCCCGCCTCGCGCCTAGCAGCAGGCTACGAGATATCACTTCAGCTGGCATCATTGCGTTCACCCATGTGGTTGTCCGCCTCGCGTCTAGCAGCAGGCTACGAGATATCGCTTTAGCTGGCATCATTGCGTTCTCCCATGTGGTTGTCCGCCTCATGCTAAGCAGCAGGCTAAAAGATATCGCTTTAGCTGGCATCATTGCGTTCACCCATGTGGTTGTCAGCCTCGCGCCTAGCAGCAGGCTACGAGATATCGCTTTAGCTGGCATCATTGCGTTCTCCCATGTGGTTGTCCGCCTCACGCTAAGCAGCAGGCTACGAGATATCGCTTCAGCTGGCATCATTGCGTTCACCCATGTGGTTGTCCGCCTCAAGCTAAGCAGCAGGCTACACGATATCGCTTCAGCTGGCATCATTGCGTTCATCCATGTGGTTGCCCGCCTCGCGCCAAGCAGCAGGCTACGAGATATCGCTTTAGCTGGCAACATTGCGTTCACCCATGTGGTTGTCCGCCTCACGCTAAGCAGCAGGCTACGAGATATCGCTTCAGCTGGCATCATTGCGTTCACCCATGTGGTTGCCCACCTCGCGCCAAGCAGCAGGCTACGAGATATCGCTTTAGCTGGCAACATTGCGTTCACCCATGTGGTTGTCCGCCTCAAGCTAAGCAGCAGGCTACGAGATATCGCTTCAGCTGGCATCATTGCGTTCAACCATGTGGTTGCCCGCCTCGCGCCCAGCAGCAGGCTACGAGATAGGCATCATTGCGTTCACCCATGTGGTTGCCCGCCTCGCGCCAAGCAGCAGGCTACACGATATCGCTTCAGCTGGCATCATTGCGTTCACCCATGTGGTTGCCCGCCTCGCGCCAAGCAGCAGGCTACGAGATATCGCTTTAGCTGGCAACATTGCGTTCACCCATGTGGTTGTCCGCCTCACGCTAAGCAGCAGGCTACGAGATATCGCTTTAGCTGGCATCATTGCGTTCACCCATGTGGTTGCCTGCCTCGCGCTAAGCAGCAGGCCACTAGATATCGCTTTAGCTGGCAACATTGCGTTCACCCATGTGGTTGCCCGCCTCGCGCCAAGCAGCAGGCTACGAGATATCGCTTCAGCTGGCATCATTGCGTTCACCCATGTGGTTGCCCGCCTCGCGCCAAGCAGCAGGCTACAAGATATCGCTTCAGCTGGCATCATTGCGTTCACCCATGTGGTTGCCCGCCTCGCGCCAAGCAGCGGGCTACGAGATATCGCTTCAGCTGGCAACATTGCGTTCTCCCATGTGGTTGTCCGCCTCGCGCCTAGCAGCAGGCTACAAGATATCGCTTCAGCTGGCATCATTGCGTTCACCCATGTGGTTGCCCGCCTCGCGCCAAGCAGCGGGCTACGAGATAGGCATCATTGCGTTCACCCATGTGGTTGCCCGCCTCGCGCCAAGCAGCAGGCTACGAGATATCGCTTTAGCTGGCATCATTGCGTTCACCCATGTGGTTGTCCGCCTCACGCTAAGCAGCAGGCTACGAGATATCGCTTTAGCTGGCATCATTGCGTTCACCCATGTGGTTGCCTGCCTCGCGCTAAGCAGCAGGCCACTAGATATCGCTTTAGCTGGCAACATTGCGTTCACCCATGTGGTTGCCCGCCTCGCGCCAAGCAGCAGGCTACGAGATATCGCTTCAGCTGGCATCATTGCGTTCACCCATGTGGTTGCCCGCCTCGCGCCAAGCAGCAGGCTACAAGATATCGCTTCAGCTGGCATCATTGCGTTCACCCATGTGGTTGCCCGCCTCGCGCCAAGCAGCGGGCTACGAGATATCGCTTCAGCTGGCAACATTGCGTTCTCCCATGTGGTTGTCCGCCTCGCGCCTAGCAGCAGGCTACAAGATATCGCTTCAGCTGGCATCATTGCGTTCACCCATGTGGTTGCCCGCCTCGCGCCAAGCAGCGGGCTACGAGATAGGCATCATTGCGTTCACCCATGTGGTTGCCCGCCTCGCGCCAAGCAGCAGGCTACGAGATATCGCTTCAGCTGCCATCATTGCGTTCACCCATGTGGTTGCCCGCCTCGCGCCAAGCAGCAGGCTACGAGATAGGCATCATTGCGTTCACCCATGTGGTTGCCCGCCTCGCGCCAAGCAGCAGGCTACGAGATATCGCTTCAGCTGGCATCATCGCGTTCACTTATGTTGTTGCCCGTCTCGCGCCTAGCAGCAGGCTACGAGATAGGCATCATTGCGTTCACCCATGTGGTTGCCCGCCTCGCGCCAAGCAGCAGGCTACGAGATATCGCTTCAGCTGGCATCATTGCGTTCACCCATGTGGTTGCCAACCTCGCGCCTAGCAGCAGGCTACGTGATATCGCTTCAGCTGGCATCATTGCGTTCACCCATGTGGTTGTCAGCCTCGCGCCTAGCAGCAGGCTACGAGATATCGCTTCAGCTGGCATCATTGCGTTCACCCATGTGGTTGCCCGCCTCGCGCCAAGCAGCAGGCTACAAGATATCGCTTTAGCTGGCAACATTGCGTTCACCCATGTGGTTGTCCGCCCAACGCTAAGCAGCAGGCTACGAGATATCGCTTCAGCTGGCAACATTGCGTTCACCCATGTGGTTGTCCGCCTCACGCTAAGCAGCAGGCTACGAGATATCGCTTCAGCTGGCATCATTGCGTTCACCCATGTGGTGGCCCGCCTCGCGCCTAGCAGCAGGCTACGAGATAGGCATCATTGCGTTCACCCATGTGGTTGCCCGCCTCGCGCCAAGCAGCAGGCTACAAGATATCGCTTCAGCTGGCATCATTGCGTTCACCCATGTGGTTGTCCGCCTCACGCTAAGCAGCAGGCTACGAGACATCGCTTCAGCTGGCATCATTGCGTTCACCCATGTGGTTGTCCGCCTCACGCTAAGCAGCAGGCTACGAGATATCGCTTTAGCTGGCATCATTGCGTTCACCCATGTGGTTGCCCGCCCCACGCTAAGCAGCAGGCTACGAGATATCGCTTTAGCTGGCATCATTGCGTTCACCCATGTGGTTGTCCGCCTCACGCTGAGCAGCAGGCTACGAGATATCGCTTTAGCCGGCATCATTGCGTTCACCAATGTGGTTGTCCGCCTCACGCTAAGCAGCAGGCTACGAGATATCGCTTTAGCTGGCATCATTGCGTTCACCCATGTGGTTGTCCGCCTCACGCTAAGCAGCGGGCTACGAGATATCTCTCCAGCTGGCATCATTGCGTTCACCCATGTGGTTGTCCGCCTCACGCTAAGCAGCAGGCTACGAGATATCTATTTAGCTGGCAACATTGCGTTCACCCATGTGGTTGTCCGCCTCACGCTAAGCAGCAGGCTACGAGATATCGCTTTAGCTGGCAACATTGCGTTCACCCATGTGGTTGTCCGCCTCACGCTAAGCAGCAGGCTACTAGATATCGCTTTAGCTGGCATCATTGCGTTCACCCATGTGGTTGTCCGCCTCGCGCCAAGCAGCAGGCTACGAGATATCGCTTCAGCTGGCATCATTGCGTTCACCCATGTGGTTGTCCGCCTCACGCTAAGCAGCAGGCTACGAGATATCGTTTCAGCTGGCATCATTGCGTTCACCCATGTGGTTGTCCGCCTCGCGCCAAGCAGCAGGCTACGAGATATCGCTTCAGCTGGCATCATTGCGTTCACCCATGTGGTTGTCCGCCTCACGCTAAGCAGCAGGCTACGAGATAGGCATCATTGCGTTCACCCATGTGGGTGTCCGCCTCACGCTAAGCAGCAGGCTACGAGATATCGCTTCAGCTGGCATCATTGCGTTCACCCATGTGGTTGCCCGCCTCGGGACAAGCAGCAGGCTACGAGATATCGCTTCAGCTGGCATCATTGCGTTCACCCATGTGGTTGCCCGCCTCGCGCCTAGCAGCAGGCTACGAAATAGGCATCATTGCGTTCACCCATGTGGTTGCCCGCCTCGAGCCAAGCAGCAGGCTACGAGATATCGCTTCAGCTGGCAACATTGCGTTCACCCATGTGGTTGCCTGCCTCGCGCTAAGCAGCAGGCTACAAGATATCGCTTTAGCTGGCATCATTGCGTTCACCCATGTGGGTGTCCGCCTCACGCTAAGCAGCAGGCTACGAGATATCGCTTCAGCTGGCATCATTGCGTTCACCCATGTGGTTGCCCGCCTCGGGACAAGCAGCAGGCTACGAGATATCGCTTCAGCTGGCATCATTGCGTTCACCCATGTGGTTGCCCGCCTCGCGCCTAGCAGCAGGCTACGAAATAGGCATCATTGCGTTCACCCATGTGGTTGCCTGCCTCGCGCTAAGCAGCAGGCTACGAGACATCGCTTCAGCTGGCATCATTGCGTTCACCCATGTGGTTGCCCGCCTCGCGCCTAGCAGCAGGCTACGAAATAGGCATCATTGCGTTCACCCATGTGGTTGCCCGCCTCGCGCCAAGCAGCAGGCTACGAGATATCGCTTCAGCTGGCAACATTGCGTTCACCCATGTGGTTGCCCGCCTCGCGCCAAGCAGCAGGCTACGAAATAGGCATCATTGCGTTCACCCATGTGGTTGCCCGCCTCGCTCCAAGCAGCAGGCTACGAGATATCGCTTCAGCTGGCAACATTGCGTTCACCCATGTGGTTGCCTGCCTCGCGCTAAGCAGCAGGCCACTAGATATCGCTTTAGCTGGCAACATTGCGTTCACCCATGTGGTTGCCCGCCTCGCGCCAAGCAGCAGGCTACAGGATATCGCTTCAGCTGGCATCATTGCGTTCACCCATGTGGTTGCCCGCCTCGCGCCAAGCAGCAGGCTACGAAATAGGCATCATTGCGTTCACCCATGTGGTTGCCCGCCTCGCGCCAAGCAGCAGGCTACGAGATAGGCATCATTGCGTTCACCCATGTGGTTGCCCGCCTCGCGCCAAGCAGCAGGCTACGAGATATCGCTTCAGCTGGCATCATTGCGTTCACCCATGTGGTTGCCCGCCTCGCGCCAAGCAGCAGGCTACGAGATATCGCTTCAGCTGGCATCATTGCGTTCACCCATGTGGTTGCCCGCCTCGCGCCAAGCAGCAGGCTACGAGATAGGCATCATTGCGTTCACCCATGTGGTTGCCCGCCTCGCGCCAAGCAGCAGGCTACGAGATATCGCTTCAGCTGGCATCATTGCGTTCACCCATGTGGTTGCCCGCCTCGCGCCTAGCAGCAGGCTACGAGATAGGCATCATTGCGTTCACCCATGTGGTTGCCCGCCTCGCGCCAAGCAGCAGGCTACGAGATATCGCTTCAGCTGGCATCATTGCGTTAACCCATGTGGTTGCCCGCCTCGCGCCTAGCAGCAGGCTACGAGATAACGCTTCAGCTGGCATCATTGCGTTCACCCATGTGGTTGTCCGCCTCGCGCCTAGCAGCAGGCTACGAGATATCGCTTTAGCTGGCATCATTGCGTTCTCCCATGTGGTTGTCCGCGTCACGCTAAGCAGCAGGCTAAAAGATATCGCTTTAGCTGGCATCATTGCGTTCACCCATGTGGTTGTCCGCCTCACGCTAAGCAGCAGGCTACGAGATATCGCTTCAGCTGGCATCATTGCGTTCACCCATGTGGTTGCCCGCCTCGCGCCAAGCAGCAGGCTACAAGATATCGCTTTAGCTGGCAACATTGCGTTCACCCATGTGGTTGTCCGCCCCACGCTAAGCAGCAGGCTACGAGATATCGCTTTAGCTGGCAACATTGCGTTCACCCATGTGGTTGTCCGCCTCACGCTAAGCAGCAGGCTACGAGATATCGCTTCAGCTGGCATCATTGCGTTCACCCATGTGGTTGCCCGCCTCGCGCCTAGCAGCAGGCTACGAGATAGGCATCATTGCGTTCACCCATGTGGTTGCCCGCCTCGCGCCAAGCAGCAGGCTACAAGATATCGCTTCAGCTGGCATCATTGCGTTCACCCATGTGGTTGTCCGCCTCACGCTAAGCAACAGGCTACGAGATATCGCTTCAGCTGGCATCATTGCGTTCACCCATTTGGTTGTCCGCCTCACGCTAAGCAGCAGGCTACGAGATATCGCTTTAGCTGGCATCATTGCGTTCACCCATGTGGTTGCCCGCCTCACGCTAAGCAGCAGGCTACGAGATATCGCTTTAGCTGGCATCATTGCGTTCACCCATGTGGTTGTCCACCTCACGCTAAGCAGCAGGCTACGAGATATCGCTTCAGCTGGCATCATTGCGTTCACCCATGTGGTTGTCCGCCTCACGCTAAGCAGCAGGCTACGAGATATCGCTTTAGCTGGCATCATTGCGTTCACCCATGTGGTTGTCCGCCTCACGCTAAGCAGCAGGCTACGAGATATCTCTCCAGCTGGCATCATTGCGTTCACCCATGTGGTTGTCCGCCTCACGCTAAGCAGCAGGCTACGAGATATCGCTTTAGCTGGCAACATTGCGTTCACCCATGTGGTTGTTCGCCTCACTTTAAGCAACAGGCTACGAGATATCGCTTTAGCTGGCAACATTAGGTTCACCCATGTGGTTGTCCGCCTCACGCTAAGCAGCAGGCTACTAGATATCGCTTTAGCTGGCATCATTGCGTTCACCCATGTGGTTGTCCGCCTCACGCTAAGCAGCAGGCTACGAGATATCGCTTCAGCTGGCATCATTGCGTTCACCCATGTGGTTGCCCGCCTCGCGCCAAGCAGCAGGCTACGAAATAGGCATCATTGCGTTCACCCATGTGGTTGCCCGCCTTGCGCCAAGCAGCAGGCTACGAGATATCGCTTCAGCTGGCAACATTGCGTTCACCCATGTGGTTGCCTGCCTCGCGCTAAGCAGCAGGCCACTAGATATCGCTTTAGCTGGCAACATTGCGTTCACCCATGTGGTTGCCCGCCTCGCGCCAAGCAGCATGCTACGAGATATCGCTTCAGCTGGCATCATTGCGTTCACCCATGTGGTTGCCCGCCTCGCGCCGAGCAGCAGGCTACGAGATATCGCTTCAGCTGGCATCATTGCGTTCACCCATGTGGTTGCCCGCATCGCGCCAAGCAGCAGGCTACAAGATATCGCTTCAGCTGGCATCATTGCGTTCACCCATGTGGTTGCCTGCCTCGCGCCAAGCAGCGGGCTACGAGATATCGCTTCAGCTGGCAACATTGCGTTCTCCCATGTGGTTGTCCGCCTCGCGCCTAGCAGCAGGCTACAAGATATCGCTTCAGCTGGCATCATTGCGTTCACCCATGTGGTTGCCCGCCTCGCGCCAAGCAGCAGGCTACGAGATAGGCATCATTGCGTTCACCCATGTGGTTGCCCGCCTCGCGCCAAGCAGCAGGCTACGAGATATCGCTTCAGCTGGCATCATTGCGTTCACCCATGTGGTTGCCCGCCTCGCGCCAAGCAGCAGGCTACGAGATAGGCATCATTGCGTTCACCCATGTGGTTGCCCGCCTCGCGCCAAGCAGCAGGCTACGAGATATCGCTTCAGCTGGCATCATTGCGTTCACCCATGTGGTTGCCCGCCTCGCGCCTAGCAGCAGGCTACGAGATATCGAATCAGCTGGCAACATTGCGTTCACCCATGTGGTTGTCCGCCTCACGCTAAGCAGCAGGCTACGAGATAGGCATCATTGCGTTCACCCATGTGGTTGCCCGCCTCGCGCCAGGCAGCAGGCTACGAGATATCGCTTTGCTGGCATCATTGCGTTCACCCATGTGGTTGCCCGCCTCGCGCCTAGCAGCAGGCTACGAGATAGGCATCATTGCGTTCACCCATGTGGTTGCCCGCCTCGCGCCAAGCAGCAGGCTTCGAGATATCGCTTCAGCTGGCATCATTGCGGTCACCCATGTGGTTGCCCGCCTCGCGCCTAGCAGCAGGCTACGAGATATCACTTCAGCTGGCATCATTGCGTTCACCCATGTGGTTGTCCGCCTCGCGTCTAGCAGCAGGCTACGAGATATCGCTTTAGCTGGCATCATTGCGTTCTCCCATGTGGTTGTCCGCCTCACGCTAAGCAGCAGGCTAAAAGATATCGCTTTAGCTGGCATCATTGCGTTCACCCATGTGGTTGTCCGCCTCACGCTAAGCAGCAGGCTACGAGATATCGCTTCAGCTGGCATCATTGCGTTCACCCATGTGGTTGTCCGCCTCACGCCAAGCAGCAGGCTACGAGATATCGCTTCAGCTGGCATCATTGCGTTCACCCATGTGGTTGTCCGCCTCACGCTAAGCAGCAGGCTACGAGATATCGCTTCAGCTGGCATCATTGCGTTCACCCATGTGGTTGTCCGCCTCACGCCAAGCAGCAGGCTACGAGATATCGCTTCAGCTGGCATCATTGCGTTCACCCATGTGGTTGCCCGCCTCGCGCCAAGCAGCAGGCTACGAGATATCGCTTCAGCTGGCATCATTGCGTTCACCCATGTGGTTGTCCGCCTCACGCTAAGCAGCAGGCTACGAGATATCGCTTCAGCTGGCATCATTGCGTTCACCCATGTGGTTGTCCGCCTCACGCCAAGCAGCAGGCTACGAGATATCGCTTCAGCTGGCATCATTGCGTTCACCCATGTGGTTGTCCGCCTCACGCCAAGCAGCAGGCTACGAGATATCGCTTCAGCTGGCATCATCGCGTTCACCCATGTGGTTGTCCGCCTCACGCCAAGCAGCAGGCTACGAGATATCGCTTCAGCTGGCATCATTGCGTTCACCCATGTGGTTGCCCGCCTCGCGCCAAGCAGCAGGCAACAAGATATCGCTTCAGCTGGCATCATTGCGTTCACCCATGTGGTTGTCCGCCTCACGCTAAGCAGCAGGCTACGAGATATCGCTTTAGCTGGCAACATTGCGTTCACCCATGTGGTTGTCCGCCTCACGCCAAGCAGCAGGCTACGAGATATCGCTTCAGCTGGCATCATTGCGTTCACCCATGTGGTTGTCCGCCTCACGCCAAGCAGCAGGCTACGAGATATCGCTTCAGCTGGCATCATTGCGTTCACCCATGTGGTTGTCCGCCTCACGCTAAGCAGCAGGCTACGAGATATCGCTTCAGCTGGCATCATTGCGTTCACCCATGTGGTTGTCCGCCTCACGCCAAGCAGCAGGCTACGAGATATCGCTTCAGCTGGCATCATTGCGTTCACCCATGTGGTTGTCCGCCTCACGCCAAGCAG
The DNA here is from genome assembly GCA_964007535.1 of Brachyptera risi. Classification (NCBI taxonomy): domain Eukaryota; kingdom Metazoa; phylum Arthropoda; class Insecta; order Plecoptera; family Taeniopterygidae; genus Brachyptera; species Brachyptera risi. The sequence goes on along the minus strand of CAXFZR010000650.1, from coordinate 34,320 downwards.
CAGGCTACGAGATATCGCTTCAGCTGGCATCATTGCGTTCACCCATGTGGTTGCCCGCCTCGCGCCAAGCAGCAGGCAACAAGATATCGCTTCAGCTGGCATCATTGCGTTCACCCATGTGGTTGCCCGCCTCGCGCCAAGCAGCAGGCTACGAGATATCGCTTTAGCTGGCAACATTGCGTTCACCCATGTGGTTGTCCGCCTCACGCCAAGCAGCAGGCTACGAGATATCGCTTTAGCTGGCATCATTGCGTTCACCCATGTGGTTGTCCGCCTCACGCCAAGCAGCAGGCTACGAGATATCGCTTCAGCTGGCATCATTGCGTTCACCCATGTGGTTGTCCGCCTCACGCTAAGCAGCAGGCTACGAGATATCGCTTCAGCTGGCATCATTGCGTTCACCCATGTGGTTGTCCGCCTCACGCTAAGCAGCAGGCTACGAGATATCGCTTCAGCTGGCATCATTGCGTTCACCCATGTGGTTGTCCGCCTCACGCCAAGCAGCAGGCTACGAGATATCGCTTCAGCTGGCATCATTGCGTTCACCCATGTGGTTGCCCGCCTCGCGCCAAGCAGCAGGCAACAAGATATCGCTTCAGCTGGCATCATTGCGTTCACCCATGTGGTTGCCCGCCTCGCGCCAAGCAGCAGGCTACGAGATATCGCTTTAGCTGGCAACATTGCGTTCACCCATGTGGTTGTCCGCCTCACGCCAAGCAGCAGGCTACGAGATATCGCTTCAGCTGGCATCATTGCGTTCACCCATGTGGTTGTCCGCCTCACGCCAAGCAGCAGGCTACGAGATATCGCTTCAGCTGGCATCATTGCGTTCACCCATGTGGTTGTCCGCCTCACGCTAAGCAGCAGGCTACGAGATATCGCTTCAGCTGGCATCATTGCGTTCACCCATGTGGTTGTCCGCCTCACGCCAAGCAGCAGGCTACGAGATATCGCTTCAGCTGGCATCATTGCGTTCACCCATGTGGTTGTCCGCCTCACGCTAAGCAGCAGGCTACGAGATATCGCTTCAGCTGGCATCATTGCGTTCACCCATGTGGTTGTCCGCCTCACGCCAAGCAGCAGGCTACGAGATATCGCTTCAGCTGGCATCATTGCGTTCACCCATGTGGTTGTCCGCCTCACGCCAAGCAGCAGGCTACGAGATATCGCTTCAGCTGGCATCATTGCGTTCACCCATGTGGTTGTCCGCCTCACGCTAAGCAGCAGGCTACGAGATATCGCTTCAGCTGGCATCATTGCGTTCACCCATGTGGTTGTCCGCCTCACGCCAAGCAGCAGGCTACGAGATATCGCTTCAGCTGGCATCATTGCGTTCACCCATGTGGTTGTCCGCCTCACGCCAAGCAGCAGGCTACGAGATATCGCTTCAGCTGGCATCATTGCGTTCACCCATGTGGTTGTCCGCCTCACGCCAAGCAGCAGGCTACGAGATATCGCTTCAGCTGGCATCATTGCGTTCACCCATTTGGTTGCCCGCCTCGCGCCAAGCAGCAGGCAACAAGATATCGCTTTAGCTGGCAACATTGCGTTCACCCATGTGGTTGTCCGCCTAACGCTAAGCAGCAGGCTACGAGATATCGCTTTAGCTGGCAACATTGCGTTCACCCATGTGGTTGTCCGCCTCACGCTAAGCAGCAGGCTACGAGATATCGCTTCAGCTGGCATCATTGCGTTCACCCATGTGGTTGCCCGCCTCGCGCCTAGCAGCAGGCTACGAGATAGGCATCATTGCGTTCACCCATGTGGTTGCCCGCCTCGCGCCAAGCAGCAGGCTACAAGATATCGCTTCAGCTGGCATCATTGCGTTCACCCATGTGGTTGTCCGCCTCACGCTAAGCAGCAGGCTACGAGATATCGCTTCAGCTGGCATCATTGCGTTCACCCATGTGGTTGTCCGCCTCACGCTAAGCAGCAGGCTACGAGATATCGCTTTAGCTGGCATCATTGCGTTCACCCATGTGGTTGCCCGCCTCACGCTAAGCAGCAGGCTACGAGATATCGCTTTAGCTGGCATCATTGCGTTCACCCATGTGGTTGTCCGCCTCACGCTAAGCAGCAGGCTACGAGATATCGCTTTAGCTGGCATCATTGCGTTCACCCATGTGGTTGTCCGCCTCACGCCAAGCAGCAGGCTACGAGATATCGCTTTAGCTGGCATCATTGCGTTCACCCATGTGGTTGTCCGCCTCACGCTAAGCAGCAGGCTACGAGATATCTCTCCAGCTGGCATCATTGCGTTCACCCATGTGGTTGTCCGCCTCACGCTAAGCAGCAGGCTACGAGATATCTATTTAGCTGGCAACATTGCGTTCACCCATGTGGTTGTCCGCCTCACGCTAAGCAGCGGGCTACGAGATATCGCTTCAGCTGGCAACATTGCGTTCACCCATGTGGTTGTCCGCCTCACGCTAAGCAGCAGGCTACTAGATATCGCTTTAGCTGGCATCATTGCGTTCACCCATGTGGTTGTCCGCCTCACGCTAAGCAGCAGGCTACGAGATATCGCTTCAGCTGGCATCATTGCGTTCACCCATGTGGTTGCCCGCCTCGCGCCAAGCAGCAGGCTACGAAATAGGCATCATTGCGTTCACCCATGTGGTTGCTCGCCTCGCGCCAAGCAGCAGGCTACGAGATATCGCTTCAGCTGGAAACATTGCGTTCACCCATGTGGTTGCCTGCCTCGCGCTAAGCAGCAGGCCACTAGATATCGCTTTAGCTGGCAACATTGCGTTCACCCATGTGGTTGCCCGCCTCGTGCCAAGCAGCAGGCTACGAGATATCGCTTCAGCTGGCATCATTGCGTTTACCCATGTGGTTGCCCGCCTCGCGCCAAGCAGCAGGCTACGAGATATCGCTTCAGCTGGCATCATTGCGTTCACCCATGTGGTTGCCCGCCTCGCGCCAAGCAGCAGGCTACAAGATATCGCTTCAGCTGGCATCATTGCGTTCACCCATGTGGTTGCCCGCCTCGCGCCAAGCAGCGGGCTACGAGATATCGCTTCAGCTGGCAACATTGCGTTCTCCCATGTGGTTGTCCGCCTCGCGCCTAGCAGCAGGCTACAAGATATCGCTTCAGCTGGCATCATTGAGTTCACCCATGTGGTTGCCCGCCTCGCGCCAAGCAGCAGGCTACGAGATAGGCATCATTGCGTTCACCCATGTGGTTGCCCGCCTCGCGCCAAGCAGCAGGCTACGAGATATCGCTTCAGCTGGCATCATTGCGTTCACCCATGTGATTGCCCGCCTCGCGCCAAGCAGCAGGCTACGAGATAGGCATCATTGCGTTCACCCATGTGGTTGCCCGCCTCGCGACAAGCAGCAGGCTACGAGATATCGCTTCAGCTGGCATCATTGCGTTCACTTATGTGGTTGCCCGCCTCGCGCCTAGCAGCAGGCTACGAGATAGGCATCATTGCTTTCACCCATGTGGTTGCCCGCCTCGCGCCAAGCAGCAGGCTACGAGATATCGCTTCAGCTGGCATCATTGCGTTCACCCATGTGGTTGCCAACCTCGCGCCTAGCAGCAGGCTACGTGATATCGCTTCAGCTGGCATCATTGCGTTCACCCATGTGGTTGTCAGCCTCACGCCTAGCAGCAGGCTACGAGATATCGCTTTAGCTGGCATCATTGCGTTCTCCCATGTGGTTGTCCGCCTCACGCTAAGCAGCAGGCTACGAGATATCGCTTCAGCTGGCATCATTGCGTTCACCCATGTGGTTGTCCGCCTCAAGCTAAGCAGCAGGCTACACGATATCGCTTCAGCTGGCATCATTGCGTTCATCCATGTGGTTGCCCGCCTCGCGCCAAGCAGCAGGCTACGAGATATCGCTTTAGCTGGCAACATTGCGTTCACCCATGTGGTTGTCCGCCTCACGCTAAGCAGCAGGCTACGAGATATCGCTTCAGCTGGCATCATTGCGTTCACCCATGTGGTTGCCCGCCTCGCGCCAAGCAGCAGGCTACGAGATATCGCTTTAGCTGGCAACATTGCGTTCACCCATGTGGTTGTCCGCCTCAAGCTAAGCAGCAGGCTACGAGATATCGCTTCAGCTGGCATCATTGCGTTCAACCATGTGGTTGCCCGCCTCGCGCCCAGCAGCAGGCTACGAGATAGGCATCATTGCGTTCACCCATGTGGTTGCCCGCCTCGCGCCAAGCAGCAGGCTACACGATATCGCTTCAGCTGGCATCATTGCGTTCACCCATGTGGTTGCCCGCCTCGCGCCAAGCAGCAGGCTACGAGATATCGCTTTAGCTGGCAACATTGCGTTCACCCATGTGGTTGTCCGCCTCACGCTAAGCAGCAGGCTACGAGATATCGCTTTAGCTGGCATCATTGCGTTCACCCATGTGGTTGCCTGCCTCGCGCTAAGCAGCAGGCCACTAGATATCGCTTTAGCTGGCAACATTGCGTTCACCCATGTGGTTGCCCGCCTCGCGCCAAGCAGCAGGCTACGAGATATCGCTTCAGCTGGCATCATTGCGTTCACCCATGTGGTTGCCCGCCTCGCGCCAAGCAGCAGGCTACAAGATATCGCTTCAGCTGGCATCATTGCGTTCACCCATGTGGTTGCCCGCCTCGCGCCAAGCAGCGGGCTACGAGATATCGCTTCAGCTGGCAACATTGCGTTCTCCCATGTGGTTGTCCGCCTCGCGCCTAGCAGCAGGCTACAAGATATCGCTTCAGCTGGCATCATTGCGTTCACCCATGTGGTTGCCCGCCTCGCGCCAAGCAGCGGGCTACGAGATAGGCATCATTGCGTTCACCCATGTGGTTGCCCGCCTCGCGCCAAGCAGCAGGCTACGAGATATCGCTTCAGCTGGCATCATTGCGTTCACCCATGTGGTTGTCCGCCTCACGCTAAGCAGCAGGCTACGAGATATCGCTTTAGCTGGCATCATTGCGTTCACCCATGTGGTTGCCTGCCTCGCGCTAAGCAGCAGGTCACTAGATATCGCTTTAGCTGGCAACATTGCGTTCACCCATGTGGTTGCCCGCCTCGCGCCAAGTAGCAGGCTACGAGATATCGCTTCAGCTGGCATCATTGCGTTCACCCAAGTGGTTGCCCGCCTCGCGCCAAGCAGCAGGCTACAAGATATCGCTTCAGCTGGCATCATTGCGTTCACCCATGTGGTTGCCCGCCTCGCGCCAAGCAGCGGGCTACGAGATATCGCTTCAGCTGGCAACATTGCGTTCTCCCATGTGGTTGTCCGCCTCGCGCCTAGCAGCAGGCTACAAGATATCGCTTCAGCTGGCATCATTGCGTTCACCCATGTGGTTGCCCGCCTCGCGCCAAGCAGCGGGCTACGAGATAGGCATCATTGCGTTCACCCATGTGGTTGCCCGCCTCGCGCCAAGCAGCAGGCTACGAGATATCGCTTCAGCTGGCATCATTGCGTTCACCCATGTGGTTGCCCGCCTCGCGCCAAGCAGCAGGCTACGAGATAGGCATCATTGCGTTCACCCATGTGGTTGCCCGCCTCGCGCCAAGCAGCAGGCTACGAGATATCGCTTCAGCTGGCATCATCGCGTTCACTTATGTTGTTGCCCGTCTCGCGCCTAGCAGCAGGCTACGAGATAGGCATCATTGCGTTCACCCATGTGGTTGCCCGCCTCGCGCCAAGCAGCAGGCTACGAGATATCGCTTCAGCTGGCATCATTGCGTTCACCCATGTGGTTGCCAACCTCGCGCCTAGCAGCAGGCTACGTGATATCGCTTCAGCTGGCATCATTGCGTTCACCCATGTGGTTGTCAGCCTCGCGCCTAGCAGCAGGCTACGAGATATCGCTTTAGCTGGCATCATTGCGTTCTCCCATGTGGTTGTCCGCCTCACGCTAAGCAGCAGGCTACGAGATATCGCTTTAGCTGGCATCATTGCGTTCACCCATGTGGTTGTCCGCCTCAAGCTAAGCAGCAGGCTACACGATATCGCTTCAGCTGGCATCATTGCGTTCACCCATGTGGTTGCCCGCCTCGCGCCAAGCAGCAGGCTACGAGATATCGCTTTAGCTGTCAACATTGCGTTCACCAATGTGGTTGTCCGCCTCACGCTGAGCAGCAGGCTACGAGATATCGCTTTAGCTGGCATCATTGCGTTCACCCATGTGGTTGCCCGCCTCGCGCCAAGCAGCAGACTACGAGATATCGCTTTAGCTGGCAACATTGCGTTCACCCATGTGGTTGTCCGCCTCAAGCTAAGCAGCAGGCTACGAGATATCGCTTCAGCTGGCATCATTGCGTTCAACCATGTGGTTGCCCGCCTCGCGCCCAGCAGCAGGCTACAAGATAGGCATCATTGCGTTCACCCATGTGGTTGCCCGCCTCGCGCCAAGCAGCAGGCTACAAGATATCGCTTCAGCTGGCATCATTGCGTTCACCCATGTGGTTGTCCGCCTCACGCTAAGCAGCAGGCTACGAGATATCGCTTCAGCTGGCATCATTGCGTTCACCCATGTGGTTGTCCGCCTCACGCTGAGCAGCAGGCTACGAGATATCGCTTTAGCTGGCATCATTGCGTTCACCCTTGTGGTTGCCCGCCTCACGCTAAGCAGCAGGCTACGAGATATCGCTTTAGCTGGCATCATTGCGTTCACCCATGTGGTTGTCCGCCTCACGCTAAGCAGCAGGCTACGAGATATCGCTTTAGCTGGCATCATTGCGTTCACCCATGTGGTTGTCCGCCTCACGCTAAGCAGCAGGCTACGAGATGTCGCTTTAGCTGGCATCATTGCGTTCACCCATGTGGTTGTCCGCCTCACGCTAAGCAGCAGGCTACGAGATATCGCTTCAGCTGGCATCATTGCGTTCACCCATGTGGTTGTCCGCCTCACGCTAAGCAGCAGGCTACGAGATATCGCTTCAGCTGGCAACAATGCGTTCACCCATGTGGTTGTCCGCCTCACGCTGAGCAGCAGGCTACGAGATATCGCTTCAACTAGCATCATTGCGTTCACCCATGTGGTTGCCCGCCTCACGCTAAGCAGCAGGCTACGAGATATCGCTTCAGCTGGCATCATTGCGTTCACCCATGTGGTTGCCCGCCTCACGCTAAGCAGCAGGCTACGAGATATCGCTTTAGCTGGCATCATTGCGTTCTCCCATGTGGTTGCCCGCCTCGCACCAAGCAGCAGGCTACGAGATATCGCTTCAGCTGGCAACATTGCGTTCACCCATGTGGTTGCCCGCCTCGCGCCTAGCAGCAGGCTACGATATATCGCTTCAGCTGGCATCATTGCGTTCACCCATGTGGTTGTCCGCCTCACGCTAAGCAGCAGGCTACGAGATATCGCTTCAGCTGGCATCATTGCGTTCACCCATGTGGTTGTCCGCCTCACGCCAAGCAGCAGGCTACGAGATATCGCTTTAGCTGGCATCATTGCGTTCACCCATGTGGTTGCCCGCCTCACGCTAAGCAGCAGGCTACGAGATATCGCTTTAGCTGGCATCATTGCGTTCACCCATGTGGTTGTCCGCCTCACGCCAAGCAGCAGGCTACGAGATATCGCTTCAGCTGGCATCATTGCGTTCACCCATGTGGTTGTCCGCCTCACGCTAAGCAGCAGGCTACGAGATATCGCTTCAGCTGGCATCATTGCGTTCACCCATGTGGTTGTCCGCCTCACGCTAAGCAGCAGGCTACGAGATATCGCTTTAGCTGGCATCATTGCGTTCACCCATGTGGTTGCCCGCCTCACGCTAAGCAGCAGGCTACGAGATATCGCTTTAGCTGGCATCATTGCGTTCACCCATGTAGTTGTCCGCCTCACGCTAAGCAGCAGGCTACGAGATATCGCTTTAGCTGGCATCATTGCGTTCACCCATGTGGTTGTCCGCCTCACGCTAAGCAGCAGGCTACGAGATGTCGCTTTAGCTGGCATCATTGCGTTCACCCATGTGGTTGTCCGCCTCACGCTAAGCAGCAGGCTACGAGATATCGCTTCAGCTGGCATCATTGCGTTCACCCATGTGGTTGTCCGACTCACGCTAAGCAGCAGGCTACGAGATATCGCTTTAGCTGGCAACATTGCGTTCACCCAAGTGGTTGTCCGCCTCACGCTAAGCAGCAGGCTACGAGATATCGCTTTAGCTGGCAACATTGCGTTCACCCATGTGGTTGTCCGCCTCACGCTAAGCAGCAGGCTACGAGATATCGCTTTAGCTGGCATCATTGCGTTCACCCATGTGGTTGCCCGCCTCACGCTGAGCAGCAGGCTACGAGTTGGGCATCATTGCGTTCACCCATGTGGTTGCCCGCCTCGCGCCAAGCAGCAGGCTACGAGATATCGCTTCAGCTGGCATCATTGCGTTCACCCATGTGGTTGTCCGCTTCGCGCCTAGCAGCAGGCTACAAGATATCGCCCCAGCTGGCATCATTGCGTTCACCCATGTGGTTGTCCGCCTCGCGCCAAGCAGCAGGCTACGAGATATCGCTTCAGCTGGAAACATTGCGTTCACCCATGTGGTTGCCCGCCTCGCGCCAAGCAGCAGGCTACGAGATATCGCTTCAGCTGGCATCATTGCGTTCACCCCTGTGGTTGCCCGCCTCGCGCCAAGTAGCACGCTACGAGATATCGCTTCAGCTGGCATCATTGCGTTTACCCATGTGGTTGCCCGCCTCGCGCCAAGCAGCAGGCTACGAGATATCGCTTTAGCTGGCATCATTGCGTTCACCCATGTGGTTGCCCGCCTCACGCTAAGCAGCAGGCTACGAGATATCGCTTTAGCTGGCATCATTGCGTTCACCCCTGTGGTTGCCCGCCTCGCGCCAAGCAGCAGGCTACGAGATATTGCTTCAGCTGGCATCATTGCGTTCACCCATGTGGTTGTCCGCCTCACGCTAAGCAGCAGGCTACGAGATATCGCTTCAGCTGGCATCATTGCGTTCACCCATGTGGTTGCCCGCCTCGCGCCAAGCAGCAGGCTACGAGATATCGCTTCAGCTGGCATCATTGCGTTCACCCATGTGGTTGCCCGCCTCGCGCCAAGCAGCAGGCTACGAGATATCGCTTCAGCTGGCATCATTGCGTTCACCCATGTGGTTGTCCGCCTCACGCTAAGCAGCAGGCTACGAGATATCGCTTCAGCTGGCATCATTGCGTTCACCCATGTGGTTGTCCGCCTCGCGCCAGGCAGCAGGCTACGAGATATCGCTTCAGCTGGCATCATTGCGTTCACCCATGTGGTTGTCCGCCTCACGCTAAGCAGCAGGCTACGAGATATCGCTTCAGCTGGCATCATTGCGTTCACCCATGTGGTTGTCCGCCTCACGCTAAGCAGCAGGCTACGAGATATCGCTCCAGGTGGCATCATTGCGTTCACCCATGTGGTTGCCCGCCTCGCGCCTAGCAGCAGGCTACGAGATAGGCATCATTGCGTTCACCCATGTGGTTGCCCGCCTCACGCTAAGCAGCAGGCTACGAGATATCGCTTCAGCTGGCATCATTGCGTTCACCCATGTGGTTGCCCGCCTCACGCCAAGCAGCAGGCTACGAGATATCGCTTCAACTAGCATCATTGCGTTCACCCATGTGGTTGCCCGCCTCGCGCCAAGCAGCAGGCTACGAGATATCGCTTTAGCTGGCATCATTGCGTTCACCCATGTGGTTGCCCGCCTCACGCTAAGCAGCAGGCTACGAGATATCGCTTCAGCTGGCATCATTGCGTTCACCCATGTGGTTGCCCGCCTCACGCTAAGCAGCAGGCTACGAGATATCGCTTCAGCTGGCATCATTGCGTTCACCCATGTGGTTGCCCGCCTCACGCTAAGCAGCAGGCTACGAGATATCGCTTCAGCTGGCATCATTGCGTTCTCCCATGTGGTTGCCCGCCTCGCGCCAAGCAGCAGGCTACGAGATATCGCTTCAGCTGGCAACATTGCGTTCACCCATGTGGTTGCCCGCCTCGCGCCTAGCAGCAGGCTACGAGATATCGCTTCAGCTGGCATCATTGCGTTCACCCATGTGGTTGTACGCCTCACGCTAAGCAGCAGGCTACGAGATATCGCTTCAGCTGGCATCATTGCGTTCACCCATGTGGTTGTCCGCCTCACGCTAAGCAGCAGGCTACGAGATATCGCTTTAGCTGGCATCATTGCGTTCACCCATGTGGTTGTCCGCCTCACGCTAAGCAGCAGGCTACGAGATATCGCTTCAGCTGGCATCATTGCGTTCACCCATGTGGTTGCCCGCCTCGCACCTAGCAGCAGGCTACGAGATATCGCTTCAGCTGGCATCATTGCGTTCACCCATGTGGTTGCCCGCCTCACGCTAAGCAGCAGGCTACGAGATATCGCTTCAGCTGGCATCATTGCGTTCACCCATGTGGTTGTCCGCCTCACGCCAAGCAGCAGGCTACGAGATAGGCATCATTGCGTTCACCCATGTGGTTGCCCGCCTCACGCTAAGCAGCAGGCTACGAGATATCGCTTTAGCTGGCATCATTGCGTTCACCCATGTGGTTGTCCGCCTCACGCCAAGCAGCAGGCTACGAGATATCGCTTCAGCTGGCATCATTGCGTTCACCCATGTGGTTGTCCGCCTCACGCTAAGCAGCAGGCTACGAGATATCGCTTCAGCTGGCATCATTGCGTTCACCCATGTGGTTGTCCGCCTCACGCTAAGCAGCAGGCTACGAGATATCGCTTCAGGTGGCATCATTGCGTTCACCCATGTGGTTACCCGCCTCGCGCCCAGCAGCAGGATACGAGATAGGCATCATTGCGTTCACCCATGTGGTTGCCCGCCTCGCGCCAAGCAGCAGGCTACGAGATAGGCATCATTGCCTTCACCCATGTGGTTGCCCGCCTCGCGCCAAGCAGCAGGCTACGAGATAGGCATCATTGCGTTCACCCATGTGGTTGTCCGCCTCACGCTAAGCAGCAGGCTACAAGATATCGCTTCAGCTGGCATCATTGCGTTCACCCATGTGGTTGTCCGCCTCGCGCCAGGCAGCAGGCTACGAGATATCGCTTCAGCTGGCATCATTGCGTTCACCCATGTGGTTGTCCGCCTCACGCTAAGCAGCAGGCTACGAGATATCGCTTCAGCTGGCATCATTGCGTTCACCCATGTGGTTGTCCGCCTCGCGCCTAGCAGCAGGCTACGAGATAGGCATCATTGCGTTCACCCATGTGGTTGCCCGCCTCGCGCCAAGCAGCAGGCTACAAGATATCGCTTCAGCTGGCATCATTGCGTTCACCCATGTGGTTGTCCGCCTCACGCTAAGCAGCAGGCTACGAGATATCGCTTCAGCTGGCATCATTGCGTTCACCCATGTGGTTTTCCGCCTCACGCTAAGCAGCAGGCTACGAGATATCGCTTCAGCTGGCATCATTGCGTTCACCCATGTGGTTGCCCGCCTCACGCTAAGAAGCAGGCTACGAGATATCGCTTTAGCTGGCATCATTGCGTTCACCCATGTGGTTGTCCGCCTCACGCCAAGCAGCAGGCTACGAGATATCGCTTTAGCTGGCATCATTGCGTTCACCCATGTGGTTGTCCGCCTCACGCTAAGCAGCAGGCTACGAGATATCGCTTCAGCTGGCATCATTGCGTTCACCCATGTGGTTGCCTGCCTCGCGCCAAGCAGCAGGCTACGAGATATCGCTTCAGCTGGCATCATTGCGTTCACCCATGTGGTTGCCCGCCTCGCGCCAAGCAGCAGGCTACGAGATATCGCTTCAGCTGGCATCATTGCGTTCACCCATGTGGTTGCCCGCCTCGCGCCTAGCAGCAGGCTACGAGATAGGCATCATTGCGTTCACCCATGTGGTTGCCCGCCTCGCGCCAAGCAGCAGGCTACGAGATATCGCTTCAGCTGGCATCATTGCGTTCACCCGAGTGGTTGCCCGCCTCGCACCTAGCAGCAGGCTACGAGATATCGCTTCAGCTGGCATCATTGCGTTCACCCATGTGGTTGCCCGCCTCGCGCCTAGCAGCAGGCTACGAGATAGGCATCATTGCGTTCACCCATGTGGTTGCCCGCCTCGCGCCAAGCAGCAGGCTACGAGATATCGCTTCAGCTGGCATCATTGCGTTCACCCGAGTGGTTGCCCGCCTCGCACCTAGCAGCAGGCTACGAGATATCGCTTCAGCTGGCATCATTGCGTTCACCCATGTGGTTGCTCGCCTCGCGCCTAGCAGCAGGCTACGAGATATCGCTTCAGCTGGCATCATTGCGTTCTCCCATGTGGTTGTCCGCCTAACGCTAAGCAGCAGGCTACGAGATATCGCTTTAGCTGGCATCATTGCGTTAACCCATGTGGTTGTCCGCCTCACGCTAAGCAGCAGGCTACGAGATATCGCTTCAGCTGGCATCATTGCGTTCACCCATGTGGTTGCCCGCCTCGCGCCAAGCAGCAGGCTACAAGATATCGCTTTAGCTGGCAACATTGCGTTCACCCATGTGGTTGTCCGCCTCACGCTAAGCAGCAGGCTACGAGATATCGCTTTAGCTGGCAACATTGCGTTCACCCATGTGGTTGTCCGCCGCACGCTAAGCAGCAGGCTACGAGATATCGCTCCAGCTGGCATCATTGCGTTCACCCATGTGGTTGCACGCCTCGCGCCTAGCAGCAGGCTACGAGATAGGCATCATTGCGTTCACCCATGTGGTTGCCCGCCTCGCGCCAAGCAGCAGGCTACAAGATATCGCTTCAGCTGGCATCATTGCGTTCACCCATGTGGTTGTCCGCCTCACGCTAAGCAGCAGGCTACGAGATATCGCTTCAGCTGGCATCATTGCGTTTACCCTTGTGGTTGTCCGCCCAACGCTAAGCAGCAGGCTACGAGATATCGCTTTAGCTGGCATCATTGCGTTCACCCATGTGGATGCCCGCCTCACGCTGAGCAGCAGGCTACGAGATATCGCTTCAGCTGGCATCATTGCGTTCACCCATGTGGTTGCTCGCCTCACGCTGAGCAGCAGGCTACGAGATATCGCTTCAGCTGGCATCATTGCGTTCACCCATGTGGATGCCCGCCTCACGCTGAGCAGCAGGCTACGAGATATCGCTTCAGCTGGCATCATTGCGTTCACCCATGTGGTTGCTCGCCTCACGCTGAGCAGCAGGCTACGAGATATCGCTTCAGCTGGCATCATTGCGTTCACCCATGTGGATGCCCGCCTCACGCCAAGCAGCAAGCTACGAGATATCGCTTCAGCTGGCATCATTGCGTTCACCCATGTGGTTGCCCGCCTCAAGCTAAGCAGCAGGCTACGAGATATCGCTTCAGCTGGCATCATTGCGTTCACCCATGTGGTTGCCCGCCTCACGCTAAGCAGCAGGCTACGAGATATCGCTTTAGCTGGCATCATAGCGTTCTCCCATGTGGTTGCTCGCCTCGTGCCAAGCAGCAGGCTACGAGATATCGCTTCAGCTGGCAACATTGCGTTCACCCATGTGGTTGCCCGCCTCGCGCCTAGCAGCAGGCTACGAGATATCGCTTCAGCTGGCATCATTGCGTTCACCCATGTGGTTGTCCGCCTCACGCTAAGCAGCAGGCTACGAGATAGGCATCATTGCGTTCACCCATGTGGTTGCCCGCCTCGCGCCAAGCAGCAGGCTACGAGATAGGCATCATTGCGTTCACCCATGTGGTTGCCCGCCTCGCGCCAAGCAGCAGGCTACGAGATATCGCTTCAGCTGGAAACATTGCGTTCACCCATGTGGTTGTCCGCCTCACGCTAAGCAGCAGGCTACGAGATAGGCATCATTGCGTTCACCCATGTGGTTGCCCGCCTCGCGCCAAGCAGCAGGCTACGAGATAGGCATCATTGCGTTCACCCATGTGGTTGTCCGCCTCACGCTAAGCAGCAGGCTACGAGATATCGCTTCAGCTGGCAACATTGCGTTCACCCATGTGGTTGCCCGCCTCGCGCCTTGCAGCAGGCTACGAGATATCGCTTCAGCTGGCATCATTGCGTTCACCCATGTGGTTGTCCGCCTCACGCTAAGCAGCAGGCTACGAGATAGGCATCATTGCGTTCACCCATGTGGTTGCCCGCCTCGCGCCAAGCAGCAGGCTACGAGATAGGCATCATTGCGTTCACCCATGTGGTTGTCCGCCTCACGCTAAGCAGCAGGCTACGAGATATCGCTTCAGCTGGCAACATTGCGTTCACCCATGTGGTTGCCCGCCTCGCGCCTAGCAGCAGGCTACGAGATATCGCTTCAGCTGGCATCATTGCGTTCACCCATGTGGTTGTCCGCCTCACGCTAAGCAGCAGGCTACGAGATAGGCATCATTGCGTTCACCCATGTGGTTGCCCGCCTCGCGCCAAGCAGCAGGCTACGAGATAGGCATCATTGCGTTCACCCATGTGGTTGCCCGCCTCGCGCCAAGCAGCAGGCTACGAGATAGGCATCATTGCGTTCACCCATGTGGTTGTCCGCCTCACGCTAAGCAGCAGGCTACGAGATATCGCTTCAGCTGGCATCATTGCGTTCACCCATGTGGTTGTCCGCCTCACGCCATGCAGCAGGCTACGAGATATCGCTTCAGCTGGCATCATTGCGTTCACCCATGTGGTTGCCCGCCTCGCGCCAAGCAGCAGGCTACGAGATATCGCTTCAGCTGGCATCATTGCGTTCACCCATGTGGTTGCCCGCCTCGCGCCAAGCAGCAGGCTACGAGATATCGCTTCAGCTGGCATCATTGCGTTCACCCATGTGGTTGTCCGCCTCACGCTAAGCAGCAGGCTACGAGATATCGCTTCAGCTGGCATCATTGCGTTCACCCATGTGGTTGTCCGCCTCACGCTAAGCACTAGGCTACGAGATATCGCTTCAGCTGGCATCGTTGCGTTCACCCATGTGGTTGCCCGCCTCGCGCCTAGCAGCAGGCTACGAGATAGGCATCATTGCGTTCACCCATGTGGTTGCCCGCCTCGCGCCAAGCAGCAGGCTACAAGATATCGCTTCAGCTGGCATCATTGCGTTCACCCATGTGGTTGTCCGCCTCACGCTAAGCAGCAGGCTACGAGATATCGCTTCAGCTGGCATCATTGCGTTCACCCATGTGGTTGTCCGCCTCACGCTAAGCACTAGGCTACGAGATATCGCTTCAGCTGGCATCGTTGCGTTCACCCATGTGGTTGCCCGCCTCGCGCCTAGCAGCAGGCTACGAGATAGGCATCATTGCGTTCACCCATGTGGTTGCCCGCCTCGCGCCAAGCAGCAGGCTACAAGATATCGCTTCAGCTGGCATCATTGCGTTCACCCATGTGGTTGTCCGCCTCACGCTAAGCAGCAGGCTACGATATATCGCTTCAGCTGGCATCATTGCGTTCACCCATGTGGTTGTCCGCCTCACGCTAAGCACTAGGCTACGAGATATCGCTTCAGCTGGCATCGTTGCGTTCACCCATGTGGTTGCCCGCCTCGCGCCTAGCAGCAGGCTACGAGATAGGCATCATTGCGTTCACCCATGTGGTTGCCCGCCTCGCGCCAAGCAGCAGGCTACAAGATATCGCTTCAGCTGGCATCATTGCGTTCACCCATGTGGTTGTCCGCCTCACGCTAAGCAGCAGGCTACGAGATATCGCTTCAGCTGGCATCATTGCGTTCACCCATGTGGTTTTCCGCCTCACGCTAAGCAGCAGGCTACGAGATATCGCTTTAGCTGGCATCATTGCGTTCACCCATGTGGTTGCCCGCCTCACGCTAAGAAGCAGGCTACGAGATATCGCTTTAGCTGGCATCATTGCGTTCACCCATGTGGTTGTCCGCCTCACGCTTAGCAGCAGGCTACGAGATAGGCATCATTGCGTTCACCCCTGTGGTTGCCCGCCTCGCGCCAAGCAGCAGGCTACGAGATAGGCATCATTGCGTTCACCCATGTGGTTGCCCGCCTCGCGCCAAGCAGCAGGCTACGAGATATGGCTTCAGCTCTCATCATTGCGTTCACCCATGTGGTTGCCCGCCTCGCGCCAAGCAGCAGGCTACGAGATAGGCATCATTGCGTTCACCCATGTGGTTTTCCGCCTCACGCTAAGCAGCAGGCTACGAGATATCGCTTTAGCTGGCATCATTGCGTTCACCCATGTGGTTGCCCGCCTCACGCTAAGAAGCAGGCTACGAGATATCGCTTTAGCTGGCATCATTGCGTTCACCCATGTGGTTGTCCGCCTCACGCTAAGCAGCAGGCTACGAGATAGGCATCATTGCGTTCACCCATGTGGTTTTCCGCCTCACGCTAAGCAGCAGGCTACGAGATATCGCTTTAGCTGGCATCATTGCGTTCACCCATGTGGTTGCCCGCCTCACGCCAAGCAGCAGGCTACGAGATATCGCTTCAGCTGGCATCATTGCGTTCACCCATGTGGTTGTTCGCCTCACGCTAAGCACTAGGATACGAGATATCGCTTCAGCTGGCATCGTTGCGTTCACCCATGTGGTTGCCCGCCTCGCGCCTAGCAGCAGGCTACGAGATAGGCATCATTGCGTTCACCCATGTGGTTGCCCGCCTCGCGCCAAGCAGCAGGCTACAATATATCGCTTCAGCTGGCATCATTGCGTTCACCCATGTGGTTGTCCGCCTCACGCTAAGCAGCAGGCTACGAGATATAGCTTCAGCTGGCATCATTGCGTTCACCCATGTGGTTTTCCGCCTCACGCTAAGCAGCAGGCTACGAGATATCGCTTTAGCTGGCATCATTGCGTTCACCCATGTGGTTGCCCGCCTCACGCTAAGAAGCAGGCTACGAGATATCGCTTTAGCTGGCATCATTGCGTTCACCCATGTGGTTGTCCGCCTCACGCTTAGCAGCAGGCTACGAGATAGGCATCATTGCGTTCACCCATGTGGTTGCCCGCCTCGCGCCAAGCAGCAGGCTACGAGATAGGCATCATTGCGTTCACCCATGTGGTTGCCCGCCTCGCGCCAAGCAGCAGGCTACGAGATATCGCTTCAGCTCTCATCATTGCGTTCACCCATGTGGTTGCCCGCCTCGCGCCAAGCAGCTGGCTACGAGATAGGCATCATTGCGTTCACCCATGTGGTTTTCCGCCTCACGCTAAGCAGCAGGCTACGAGATATCGCTTTAGCTGGCATCATTGCGTTCACCCATGTGGTTGCCCGCCTCACGCTAAGAAGCAGGCTACGAGATATCGCTTTAGCTGGCATCATTGCGTTCACCCATGTGGTTGTCCGCCTCACGCTAAGCAGCAGGCTACGAGATAGGCATCATTGCGTTCACCCATGTGGTTTTCCGCCTCACGCTAAGCAGCAGGCTACGAGATATCGCTTTAGCTGGCATCATTGCGTTCACCCATGTGGTTGCCCGCCTCACGCCAAGCAGCAGGCTACGAGATATCGCTTCAGCTGGCATCATTGCGTTCACCCATGTGGTTGTTCGCCTCACGCTAAGCAGCAGGCTACGAGATATCGCTTCAGCTGGCATCATTGCGTTCACCCATGTGGTTGCCCGCCTCGCGCCAAGCAGCAGGCTACGAGATAGGCATCATTGCGTTCACCCATGTGGTTTTCCGCCTCACGCTAATCAGCAGGCTACGAGATATCGCTTTAGCTGGCATCATTGCGTTCACCCATGTGGTTGCCCGCCTCACGCTAAGAAGCAGGCTACGAGATATCGCTTTAGCTGGCATCATTGCGTTCACCCATGTGGTTGTCCGCCTCACGCTAAGCAGCAGGCTACGAGATAGGCATCATTGCGTTCACCCATGTGGTTGCCCGCCTCGCGCCAAGCAGCAGGCTACGAGATAGGCATCATAGCGTTCACCCATGTGGTTGCCCGCCTCGCGCCAAGCAGCAGGCTACGAGATATCGCTTCAGCTCTCATCATTGCGTTCACCCATGTGGTTGCCCGCCTCGCGCCAAGCAGCAGGCTACGAGATAGGCATCATTGCGTTCACCCATGTGGTTGCCCGCCTCGCGCCAAGCAGCAGGCTACGAGATATCGCTTCAGCTGGCATCATTGCGTTCACCCATGTGGTTGCCCGCCTCGCGCCTAGCAGCAGGCTACGAGATAGGCATCATTGCGTTCACCCATGTGGTTGCCCGCCTCGCGCCAAGCAGCAGGCTACGAGATATCGCTTCAGCTGGCATCATTGCGTTCACCCAATTGGTTGCCCGCCTTGCGCCTAGCAGCAGGCTACGAGATATCGCTTCAGCTGGCATCATTGCGTTCACCCATGTGGTTGCTCGCCTCGCGCCTAGCAGCAGGCTACGAGATATCGCTTTAGCTGGCATCATTGCGTTCTCCCATGTGGTTGTCCGCCTCACGCTGAGCAGCAGGCTACGAGATATCGCTTTAGCTGGCATCATTGCGTTCACCCATGTGGTTGTCCGCCTCACGCTAAGCAGCAGGCTACGAGATATCGCTTCAGCTGGCATCATTGCGTTCACCCATGTGGTTGCCCGCCTCGCGCCAAGCAGCAGGCTACGAGATATCGCTTTAGCTGGCAACATTGCGTTCACCCATGTGGTTGTCCGCCTCACGCTAAGCAGCAGGCTACGAGATATCGCTTTAGCTGGCAACATTGCGTTCACCCATTTGGTTGTCCGCCTCACGCTAAGCAGCAGGCTACGAGATATCGCTTCAGCTGGCATCATTGCGTTCACCCATGTGGTTGCACGCCTCGCGCCTAGCAGCAGGCTACGAGATAGGCATCATTGCGTTCACCCATGTGGTTGCCCACCTCGCGCCAAGCAGCAGGCTACAAGATATCGCTTCAGCTGGCATCATTGCGTTCACCCATGTGGTTGTCCGCCTCACGCTAAGCAGCAGGCTACGAGATATCGCTTCAGCTGGCATCATTGCGTTCACCCATGTGGTTGTCCGCCTCGCGCCAAGCAGCAGGCTACGAGATATCGCTTCAGCTGGCATCATTGCGTTCACCCATGTGGTTTCCCGCCTCGCGCCAAGCAGCAGGCTACAAGATATCGCTTCAGCTGGCATCATTGCGTTCACCCATGTGGTTGTCCGCCTCACGCTAAGCAGCAGGCTACGACATATCGCTTCAGCTGGCATCATTGCGTTCACCCTTGTGGTTGTCCGCCTCGCGCCAAGCAGCAGGCTACGAGATATCGCTTCAGCTGGCATCATTGCGTTCACCTATGTGGTTTTCCGCCTCGCGCCAAGCAGCAGGCTACGAGATATCGCTTCAGCTGGCATCATTGCGTTCACCCATGTGGTTGCTCGCCTCACGCTAAGCAGCAGGCTACGAGATATCGCTTCAGCTGGCATCATTGCGTTCACCCATGTGGATGCCCGCCTCACGCCAAGCAGCAGGCTACGAGATATCGCTTCAGCTGGCATCATTGCGTTCACCCATGTGGTTGCCCGCCTCAAGCTAAGCAGCAGGCTACGAGATATCGCTTCAGCTGGCATCATTGCGTTCACCCATGTGGTTGCCCGCCTCGCGCCAAGCAGCAGGCTACGAGATATCGCTTCAGCTGGCATCATTGCGTTCACCCATGTGGTTGTCCGCCTCACGCTAAGCAGCAGGCTACGAGATATCTCTCCAGCTGGCATCATTGCGTTCACCCATGTGGTTGTCCGCCTCACGCTAAGCAGCAGGCTACGAGATATCGCTTCAGCTGGCAACATTGCGTTCACCCATGTGGATGCCCGCCTCACGCCAAGCAGCAGGCTACGAGATATCGCTTCAGCTGGCATCATTGCGTTCACCCATGTGGATGCCCGCCTCACGCCAAGCAGCACGCTACGAGATATCGCTTCAGCTGGCATCATTGCGTTCACCCATGTGGTTGCCCGCCCCACGCTAAGCAGCAGGCTACGAGATATCGCTTTAGCTGGCATCATAGCGTTATCCCATGTGGTTGCCCGCCTCGTGCCAAGCAGCAGGCTACGAGATATCGCTTCAGCTGGCAACATTGCGTTCACCCATGTGGTTGCCCGCCTCGCGCCTAGCAGCAGGCTACGAGATATCGCTTCAGCTGGCATCATTGCGTTCACCCATGTGGTTGTCCGCCTCACGCTAAGCAGCAGGCTACGAGATAGGCATCATTGCGTTCACCCATGTGGTTGCCCGCCTCGCGCCAAGCAGCAGGCTACGAGATAGGCATCATTGCGTTCACCCATGTGGTTGCCCGCCTCGCGCCAAGCAGCAGGCCACGAGATATCGCTTCAGCTGGCATCATTGCGTTCACCCATGTGGTTGTCCGCCTCACGCCAAGCAGCAGGCTACGAGATATCGCTTCAGCTGGCATCATTGCGTTCACCCATGTGGTTGCCCGCCTCGGGACAAGCAGCAGGCTACGAGATATCGCTTCAGCTGGCATCATTGCGTTCACCCATGTGGTTGCCCGCCTCGCGCCAAGCAGCAGGCTACGAGATATCGCTTCAGCTGGCATCATTGCGTTCACCCATGTGGTTGTCCGCCTCACGCTAAGCAGCAGGCTACGAGATATCACTTCAGCTGGCATCATTGCGTTCACCCGTGTGGTTGTCCGCCTCACGCTAAGTTGCAGGCTACGAGATATCGCTTCAGCTGGCATCGTTGCGTTCACCCATGTGGTTGCCCGCCTCGCGCCCAGCAGCAGGCTACGAGATAGGCATCATTGCGTTCACCCATGTGGTTGCCCGCCTCGCGCCAAGCAGCAGGCTACAAGATATCGCTTCAGCTGGCATCATTGCGTTCACCCATGTGGTTTTCCGCCTCACGCTAAGCAGCAGGCTACGAGATATCGCTTTAGCTGGCATCATTGCGTTCACCCATGTGGTTGCCCGCCTCACGCTAAGAAGCAGGCTACGAGATATCGCTTTAGCTGACATCATTGCGTTCACCCATGTGGTTGTCCGCCTCACGCCAAGCAGCAGGCTACGAGATATCGCTTTAGCTGGCATCATTGCGTTCACCCATGTGGTTGTCCGCCTCAAGCTAAGCAGCAGGCTACGAGATATCGCTTCAGCTGGCATCATTGCGTTCACCCATGTGGTTGCCCGCCTCGCGCCAAGCAGCAGGCTACGAGATATCGCTTCAGCTGGCATCATTGCGTTCACCCATGTGGTTGCCCGCCTCGCGCCAAGCAGCAGGCTACGAGATAGGCATCATTGCGTTCACCCATGTGGTTGCCCGCCTCGCGCCAAGCAGCAGGCTACGAGATATCGCTTCAGCTGGCATCATTGCGTTCACCCATGTGGTTGCCCGCCTCGCGCCTAGCAGCAGGCTACGAGATAGGCATCATTGCGTTCACCCATGTGGTTGCCCGCCTCGCGCCAAGCAGCAGGCTACGAGATATCGCTTCAGCTGGCATCATTGCGTTCACCCAAGTGGTTGCCCGCCTCGCGCCTAGCAGCAGGCTACGAGATATCGCTTCAGCTGGCATCATTGCGTTCAACCATGTGGTTGCTCGCCTCGCGCCTAGCAGCAGGCTACGAGATATCGCTTTAGCTGGCATCATTGCGTTCTCCCATGTGGTTGTCCGCCTCACGCTAAGCAGCAGGGTACGAGATATCGCTTTAGCTGGCATCATTGCGTTCACCCATGTGGTTGTCCGCCTCACGCTAAGCAGCAGGCTACGAGATATCGCTTCAGCTGGCATCATTGCGTTCACCCATGTGGTTGCCCGCCTCGCGCCAAGCAGCAGGCTACAAGATATCGCTTTAGCTGGCAACATTGCGTTCACCCATGTGGTTGTCCGCCTCACGCTAAGCAGCAGGCTACGAGATATCGCTTTAGCTGGCAACATTGCGTTCACCCATGTGGTTGTCCGCCTCACGCTAAGCAGCAGGCTACGAGATATCGCTTCAGCTGGCATCATTGCGTTCACCCATGTGGTTGCACGCCTCGCGCCTAGCAGCAGGCTACGAGATAGGCATCATTGCGTTCACCCATGTGGTTGCCCGCCTCACGCCAAGCAGCAGGCTACGAGATATCGCTTCAGCTGGCATCATTGCGTTCACCCATGTGGTTGCCCGCCTCGCGCCAAGCAGCAGGCTACGAGATATCGCTTCAGCTGGCATCATTGCGTTCACCCATGTGGTTGCCCGCCTCGCGCCAAGCAGCAGGCTACGAGATATCGCTTCAGCTGGCATCATTGCGTTCACCCATGTGGTTGTCCGCCTCACGCTAAGCAGCAGGCTACGAGATATCGCTTCAGCTGGCATCATTGCGTTCACCCATGTGGTTGTCCGCCTCACGCTAAGTTGCAGGCTACGAGATATCGCTTCAGCTGGCATCGTTGCGTTCACCCATGTGGTTGCTCGCCTCGCGCCTAGCAGCAGGCTACGAGATAGGCATCATTGCGTTCACCCATTTGGTTGCCCGCCTCGCGCCAAGCAGCAGGCTACAAGATATCGCTTCAGCTGGCATCATTGCGTTCACCCATGTGGTTGTCCGCCTCACGCTAAGCAGCAGGCTACGAGATATCGCTTCAGCTGGCATCATTGCGTTCACCCATGTGGTTTTCCGCCCCACGCTAAGCAGCAGGCTACGAGATATCGCTTTAGCTGGCATCATTGCGTTCACCCATGTGGTTGCCCGCCTCACGCTAAGAAGCAGGCTACGAGATATCGCTTTAGCTGGCATCATTGCGTTCACCCATGTGGTTGTCCGCCTCACGCTAAGCAGCAGGCTACGAGATATCGCTTTAGCTGGCATCATTGCGTTCACCCATGTGGTTGTCCGCCTCAAGCTAAGCAGCAGGCTACGAGATATCGCTTCAGCTGGCATCATTGCGTTCACCCATGTGGTTGCCCGCCTCGCGCCAAGCAGCAGGCTACGAGATATCGCTTCAGCTGGCATCATTGCGTTCACCCATGTGGTTGCCCGCCTCGCGCCAAGCAGCAGGCTACGAGATAGGCATCATTGCGTTCACCCATGTGGTTGCCCGCCTCGCGCCAAGCAGCAGGCTACGAGATATCGCTTCAGCTGGCATCATTGCGTTCACCCATGTGGTTGCCCGCCTCGCGCCTAGCAGCAGGCTACAAGATAGGCATCATTGCGTTCACCCATGTGGTTGCCCGCCTCGCGCCAAGCAGCAGGCTACGAGATATCGCTTCAGCTGGCATCATTGCGTTCACCCAAGTGGTTGCCCGCTTCGCGCCTAGCAGCAGGCTACGAGATATCGCTTCAGCTGGCATCATTGCGTTCAACCATGTGGTTGCTCGCCTCGCGCCTAGCAGCAGGCTACGAGATATCGCTTTAGCTGGCATCATTGCGTTCTCCCATGTGGTTGTCCGCCTCACGCTAAGCAGCAGGCTACAAGATATCGCTTTAGCTGGCATCATTGCGTTCACCCATGTGGTTGTCCGCCTCACGCTAAGCAGCAGGCTACGAGATATCGCTTCAGCTGGCATCATTGCGTTCACCCATGTGGTTGTCCGCCTCACGCTAAGCAGCAGGCTACGAGATATCGCTTCAGCTGGCATCATTGCGTTCACCCATGTGGTTGTCCGCCTCGCGCCAAGCAGCAGGCTACGAGATATCGCTTCAGCTGGCATCATTGCGTTCACCCATGTGGTTGCCCGCCTCGGGCTAAGCAGCAGGCTACCAGATATCGCTTCAGCTGGCATCATTGAGTTCACCCAAGTGGTTGTCCGCTTCGCGCCTAGCAGCAGGCTACAAGATATCGCTTCAGCTGGCATCATTGCGTTCACCCATGTGGTTGTCCGCCTCGCGCCAAGCAGCAGGCTACGAGATATCGCTTCAGCTGGCATCATTGCGTTCTCCCATGTGGTTGCCCGCCTCGCGCCAAGCAGCAGGCTACGAGATATCGCTTCAGCTGGCAACATTGCGTTCACACATGTGGTTGCCCGCCTCGCGCCAAGCAGCAGACTACGAGATATCGCGTCAGCTGGCATCATTGCGTTCACCCCTGTGGTAGCCCGCCTCGCGCCAAGCAGCAGGCTACGAGATATCGCTTCAGCTGGCATCATTGCGTTCATCCATGTGGTTGCCCGCCTCGCGCCAAGCAGCAGGCTACGAGATATCGCTTTAGCTGGCATCATTGCGTTCACCCATGTGGTTGCCCGCCTCACGCTAAGCAGCAGGCTACGAGATATCGCTTTAGCTGGCATCATTGCGTTCACCCCTGTGGCTGCCCGCCTCGCGCCAAGCAGCAGGCTACGAGATATCGCTTCAGCTGGCATCATTGCGTCCACCCATGTGGTTGTCCGCCTCACGCTAAGCAGCAGGCTACGAGATATCGCTTCAGCTGGCATCATTGCGTTCACCCATGTGGTTGCCCGCCTCGCTCCAAGCAGCAGGCTACGAGATATCGCTTCAGCTGGCATCATTGCGTTCACCCATGTGGTTGCCCGCCTCGCGCCAAGCAGCAGGCTACGAGATATCGCTTCAGCTGGCATCATTGCGTTCACCCATGTGGTTGTCCGCCTCACGCTGAGCAGCAGGCTACGAGATATCGCTTCAGCTGGCAACATTGCGTTCACCCATGTGGTTGTCCGCCTCGCGCCAGGCAGCAGGCTACGAGATATCGCTTCAGCTGGCATCATTGCGTTCACCCATGTGGTTGTCCGCCACACGCTAAGCAGCAGGCTACGAGATATCGCTTCAGCTGGCATCATTGCGTTCACCCATGTGGTTGCCCGCCTCACGCTAAGCAGCAGGCTACGAGATATCGCTTCAGCTGGCATCATTGCGTTCACCCATGTGGTTGCCCGCCTCGCGCCTAGCAGCAGGCTACGAGATAAGCATCATTGCGTTCACCCATGTGGTTGCCCGCCTCGCGCCAAGCAACAGGCTACAAGATATCGCTTCAGCTGGCATCATTGCGTTCACCCATGTGGTTGTCCGCCTCACGCTAAGCAGCAGGCTACGAGATAGGCATCATTGCGTTCACCCATGTGGTTGTCCGCCTCACGCTAAGCAGCAGGCTACGAGATATCGCTTCAGCTGGCATCATTGCGTTCACCCATGTGGTTGTCCGCCTCACGCTAAGCAGCAGGCTACGAGATATCGCTTTAGCTGGCATCATTGCGTTCACCCATGTGGTTGCCCGCCTCACGCTAAGCAGCAGGCTACGAGATATCGCTTTAGCTGGCATCATTGCGTTCACCCATGTGGTTGTCCGCCTCACGCTAAGCAGCAGGCTACGAGATATCGCTTTAGCTGGCATCATTGCGTTCACCCATGTGGTTGTCCGCCTCACGCTAAGCAGCAGGCTACGAGATATCGCTTTAGCTGGCATCATTGCGTTCACCCATGTGGTTGTCCGCCTCACGCTAAGCAGCAGGCTACGAGATATCGCTTCAGCTGGCATCATTGCGTTCACCCATGTGGTTGTCCGCCTCACGCTAAGCAGCAGGCTACGAGATATCGCTTTAGCTGGCAACATTGCGTTCACCCATGTGGTTGTCCGCCTCACGCTAAGCAGCAGGCTACGAGATATCGCTTTAGCTGGCAACATTGCGTTCACCCATGTGGTTGTCCGCCTCACGCTAAGCAGCAGGCTACTAGATATCGCTTTAGCTGGCATCATTGCGTTCACCCATGTGGTTGTCCGCCTCGCGCCAAGCAGCAGGCTACGAGATATCGCTTCAGCTGGCATCATTGCGTTCACCCATGTGGTTGCCCGCCTCGCGCCAAGCAGCAAGCTACGAGATATCGCTTTAGCTGGCAACATTGCGTTCACCCATGTGGTTGCCCGCATCGCGCCAAGCAGCAGGCTACGAGATATCGCTTCAGCTGGCATCATTGCGTTCACCCATGTGGTTGTCCGACTCACGCTAAGCAGCAGGCTACGAGATATCACTTCAGCTGGCATCATTGCGTTCACCCATGTGGTTGTCCGCCTCACGCCGAGCAGCAGGGTACGAGATATCGCTTCAGCTGGCAACATTGCGTTCTCCCATGTGGTTGCCCGCCTCGCGCCAAGCAGCAGGCTACGAGATATCACTTCAGCTGGCATCATTGCGTTCACCCATGTGGTTGTCCGCCTCACGCCAAGCAGCAGGGTACGAGATATCGCTTCAGCTGGCATCATTGCGTTCACCCATGTGGTTGTCCGCCTCGCGCCAAGCAGCAGGCTACGAGATATCGCTTCAGCTGGCATCATTGCGTTCACCCATGTGGTTGTCCGCCTCGCGCCAAGCAGCAGGCTACGAGATATCGCTTCAGCTGGCATCATTGCGTTCACCCATGTGGTTGTCCGCCTCACGCCAAGCAGCAGGGTACGAGATATCGCTTCAGCTGGCATCATTGCGTTCACCCATGTGGTTGTCCGCCTCGCGCCAAGCAGCAGGCTACGAGATATCGCTTCAGCTGGCACCATTGCGTTCACCCATGTGGTTGTCCGCCTCGCGCCAAGCAGCAGGCTACGAGATATCGCTTCAGCTGGCATCATTGCGTTCACCCATGTGGTTGCCCGCCTCGCGCCAAGCAGCGGGCTACGAGATATCGCTTCAGCTGGCATCATTGCGTTCACCCATGTGGTTGCCCGCCTCACGCTAAGCAGCAGGCTACGAGATATCGCTTCAGCTGGCATCATTGCGTTCACCCATGTGGTTGCCCGCCTCGCGCCTAGCAGCAGGCTACGAGATAAGCATCATTGCGTTCACTCATGTGGTTGCCCGCCTCGCGCCAAGCAGCAGGCTACAAGATATCGCTTCAGCTGGCATCATTGCGTTCACCCATGTGGTTGTCCGCCTCACGCTAAGCAGCAGGCTACGAGATAGGCATCATTGCGTTCACCCATGTGGTTGTCCGCCTCACGCTAAGCAGCAGGCTACGAGATATCGCTTCAGCTGGCATCATTGCGTTCACCCATGTGGTTGTCCGCCTCACGCTAAGCAGCAGGCTACGAGATATCGCTTTAGCTGGCATCATTGCGTTCACCCATGTGGTTGCCCGCCTCACGCTAAGCAGCAGGCTACGAGATATCGCTTTAGCTGGCATCATTGCGTTCACCCATGTGGTTGTCCGCCTCACGCTAAGCAGCAGGCTACGAGATATCGCTTTAGCTGGCATCATTGCGTTCACCCATGTGGTTGTCCGCCTCACGCTAAGCAGCAGGCTACGAGATATCGCTTTAGCTGGCATCATTGCGTTCACCCATGTGGTTGTCCGCCTCACGCTAAGCAGCAGGCTACGAGATATCGCTTCAGCTGGCATCATTGCGTTCACCCATGTGGTTGTCCGCCTCACGCTAAGCAGCAGGCTACGAGATATCGCTTTAGCTGGCAACATTGCGTTCACCCATGTGGTTGTCCGCCTCACGCTAAGCAGCAGGCTACGAGATATCGCTTTAGCTGGCAACATTGCGTTCACCCATGTGGTTGTCCGCCTCACGCTAAGCAGCAGGCTACTAGATATTGCTTTAGCTGGCATCATTGCGTTCACCCATGTGGTTGTCCGCCTCGCGCCAAGCAGCAGGCTACGAGATATCGCTTCAGCTGGCATCATTGCGTTCACCCATGTGGTTGCCCGCCTCGCGCCAAGCAGCAAGCTACGAGATATCGCTTTAGCTGGCAACATTGCGTTCACCCATGTGGTTGCCCGCATCGCGCCAAGCAGCAGGCTACGAGATATCGCTTCAGCTGGCATCATTGCGTTCACCCATGTGGTTGTCCGACTCACGCTAAGCAGCAGGCTACGAGATATCACTTCAGCTGGCATCATTGCGTTCACCCATGTGGTTGTCCGCCTCACGCCGAGCAGCAGGGTACGAGATATCGCTTCAGCTGGCAACATTGCGTTCTCCCATGTGGTTGCCCGCCTCGCGCCAAGCAGCAGGCTACGAGATATCACTTCAGCTGGCATCATTGCGTTCACCCATGTGGTTGTCCGCCTCACGCCAAGCAGCAGGGTACGAGATATCGCTTCAGCTGGCATCATTGCGTTCACCCATGTGGTTGTCCGCCTCGCGCCAAGCAGCAGGCTACGAGATATCGCTTCAGCTGGCATCATTGCGTTCACCCATGTGGTTGTCCGCCTCGCGCCAAGCAGCAGGCTACGAGATATCGCTTCAGCTGGCATCATTGCGTTCACCCATGTGGTTGTCCGCCTCACGCCAAGCAGCAGGGTACGAGATATCGCTTCAGCTGGCATCATTGCGTTCACCCATGTGGTTGTCCGCCTCGCGCCAAGCAGCAGGCTACGAGATATCGCTTCAGCTGGCACCATTGCGTTCACCCATGTGGTTGTCCGCCTCGCGCCAAGCAGCAGGCTACGAGATATCGCTTCAGCTGGCATCATTGCGTTCACCCATGTGGTTGCCCGCCTCGCGCCAAGCAGCGGGCTACGAGATATCGCTTCAGCTGGCATCATTGCGTTCACCCATGTGGTTGTCCGCCTCACGCCAAGCAGCAGGCTACGAGATATCGCTTCAGCTGGCATCATTGCGTTCACCCATGTGGTTGTCCGCCTCGCGCCAAGCAGCAGGCTACGAGATATCGCTTCAGCTGGCATCATTGCGTTCACCCATGTGGTTGTCCGCCTCGCGCCAAGCAGCAGGCTACGAGATATCGCTTCAGGTGGCATCATTGCGTTCACCCATGTGGTTGCCCGCCTCGCGCCAAGCAGCAGGCTACGAGATATCGCTTCAGCTGGCATCATTGCGTTCACCCATGTGGTTGCCCGCCTCGCGCCAAGCAGCAGGCTACGAGATATCGCTTTAGCTGGCATCATTGCGTTCACCCATGTGGTTGCCCGCCTCACGCTAAGCAGCAGGCTACGAGATATCGCTTCAGCTGGCATCATTGCGTTCACCCATGTGGTTGCCCGCCTCACGCTAAGAAGCAGGCTACGAGATATCGCTTCAGCTGGCAACATTAGGTTCACCCATGTGGTTGCCCGCCTCACGCTAAGCAGCGGGCTACGAGATAGGCATCATTGCGTTCACCCATGTGGTTGCCCTCCTCGCGCCAAGCAGCAGGCTACGAGATATCGCTTCAGCTGGCATCATTGCGTTCACCCATGTGGTTGCCCGCCTCACGCTAAGAAGCAGGCTACGAGATATCGCTTCAGCTGGCATCATTGCGTTCACCCATGTGGTTGCCCGCCTCACGCTAAGCAGCGGGCTACGAGATAGGCATCATTGCGTTCACCCATGTGGTTGCCCTCCTCGCGCCAAGCAGCAGGCTACGAGATATCGCTTCAGCTGGCATCATTGCGTTCACCCATGTGGTGGTCCGCTTCGCGCCTAGCAGCAGGCTACAAGATATCGCTTCAGCTGTCATCATTGCGTTCACCCATGTGGTTGCCCGCCTCGAGCCAAGCAGCAGGCTACGAGATATCGCTTCAGCTGGCATCATTGCGTTCACCCATGTGGTTGTCCGCCTCACGCCAAGCAGCAGGCTACGAGATATCGCTTTAGCTGGCATCATTGCGTTCACCCATGTGGTTGCCCGCCTCACGCTAAGCAGCGGGCTACGAGATAGGCATCATTGCGTTCACCCATGTGGTTGCCCTCCTCGCGCCAAGCAGCAGGCTACGAGATATCGCTTCAGCTGGCATCATTGCGTTCACCCATGTGGTGGTCCGCTTCGCGCCTAGCAGCAGGCTACAAGATATCGCTTTAGCTGGCATCATTGCGTTCACCCATGTGGTTGCCCGCCTCGCGCCAAGCAGCAGGCTACGAGATATCGCTTCAGCTGGCATCATTGCGTTCACCCATGTGGTTGCCCGCCTCGCGCCAAGCAGCAGGCTACGAGATATCGCTTTAGCTGGCATCATTGCGTTCACCCATGTGGTTGCCCGCCTCACGCTAAGCAGCGGGCTACGAGATAGGCATCATTGCGTTCACCCATGTGGTTGCCCTCCTCGCGCCAAGCAGCAGGCTACGAGATATCGCTTCAGCTGGCATCATTGCGTTCACCCATGTGGTGGTCCGCTTCGCGCCTAGCAGCAGGCTACAAGATATCGCTTCAGCTGTCATCATTGCGTTCACCCATGTGGTTGCCCGCCTCGAGCCAAGCAGCAGGCTACGAGATATCGCTTCAGCTGGCATCATTGCGTTCACCCATGTGGTTGCCCGCCTCGCGCCAAGCAGCAGGCTACGAGATATCGCTTTAGCTGGCATCATTGCGTTCACCCATGTGGTTGCCCGCCTCACGCTAAGCAGCGGGCTACGAGATAGGCATCATTGCGTTCACCCATGTGGTTGCCCTCCTCGCGCCAAGCAGCAGGCTACGAGATATCGCTTCAGCTGGCATCATTGCGTTCACCCATGTGTTGGTCCGCTTCGCGCCTAGCAGCAGGCTACAAGATATCGCTTTAGCTGGCATCATTGCGTTCACCCATGTGGTTGCCCGCCTCGCGCCAAGCAGCAGGCTACGAGATATCGCTTCAGCTGGCAACATTGCGTTCACCCATGTGGTTGTCCGCCTCACGCCAAGCAGCAGGCTACGAGATATCGCTTCAGCTGGCATCATTGCGTTCACCCATGTGGTTGTCCGCCTCACGCTAAGCAGCAGGCTACGAGATATCGCTTCAGCTGGCATCATTGCGTTCACCCATGTGGTTGTCCGCCTCACGCCAAGCAGCAGGCTACGAGATATCGCTTCAGCTGGCATCATTGCGTTCACCCATGTGGTTGTCCGCCTCGCGCCAAGCAGCAGGCTACGAGATATCGCTTCAGCTGGCATCATTGCGTTCACCCATGTGGTTGCCCGCCTCGCGCCAAGCAGCAGGCTACGAGATATCGCTTCAGCTGGCATCATTGCGTTCACCCATGTGGTTGCCCGCCTCGCGCCAAGCAGCAGGCTACGAGATATCGCTTTAGCTGGCATCATTGCGTTCACCCATGTGGTTGCCCGCCTCACGCTAAGCAGCGGGCTACGAGATAGGCATCATTGCGTTCACCCATGTGGTTGCCCTCCTCGCGCCAAGCAGCAGGCTACGAGATATCGCTTCAGCTGGCATCATTGCGTTCACCCATGTGGTGGTCCGCTTCGCGCCTAGCAGCAGGCTACAATATATCGCTTCAGCTGTCATCATTGCGTTCACCCATGTGGTTGTCCGCCTCGCGCCAAGCAGCAGGCTACGAGATATCGCTTCAGCTGGCATCATTGCGTTCTCCCATGTGGTTGCCCGCCTCGCGCCAAGCAGCAGGCTACGAGATATCGTTTCAGCTGGCAACATTGCGTTCACCCATGTGGTTGCCCGCCTCGCACCAAGCAGCAGGCTACGAGATATCGCTTCACCTGGCATCATTGCGTTCACCCCTGTTGTTGCCCGCCTCGCGCCAAGCAGCAGGCTACGAGATATCGCTTTAGCTGGCATCATTGCGTTCACCCATGTGGTTGCCCGCCTCAAGCTAAGCAGCGGGCTACGAGATATCGCTTTAGCTGGCATCATTGCGTTCACCCATGTGGTTGCCCGCCTCACGCTAAGCAGCGGGCTACGAGATAGGCATCATTGCGTTCACCCATGTGGTTGCCCTCCTCGCGCCAAGCAGCAGGCTACGAGATATCGCTTTAGCTGGCATCATTGCGTTCACCCATGTGGTTGCCCGCCTCACGCTAAGCAGCGGGCTACGAGATAGGCATCATTGCGTTCACCCATGTGGTTGCCCTCCTCGCGCCAAGCAGCAGGCTACGAGATATCGCTTCAGCTGGCATCATTGCGTTCACCCATGTGGTTGTCCGCCTCACGCCAAGCAGCAGGGTACGAGATATCGCTTCAGCTGGCATCATTGCGTTCACCCATGTGGTTGCCCGCCTCACGCCAAGCAGCAGGCTACGAGATATCGCTTCAGCTGGCATCATTGCGTTCACCCATGTGGTTGTCCGCCTCGCGCCAAGCAGCAGGCTACGAGATATCGCTCCACGAACATCTTTCCGTGGAGCGAGAACACAGCTTTTGTAGCGCAGGTTGATGGTTAATAGAAAATATCTGGGCTTAGTTCACGAAGGAGTTGCCTAAAGCAGCTGAAATTGTGATGGAATGATCCTTCGGAACTTTCTACCTCATTGATCCACGCTGAGCCCGGCGAGTATTTCGCCATTTGTCCCAAGCCGATCCGTCAAATGGTTCTCAACATTCAGGGCTTGATTTCTCGAGAAAAAGTCCCACATGCCACATCAATCAGTGAAACCTTAAAGGACGGGCGATCGTGATGATATAACGTTGGGCATACTCTCATCCACGAAAGAAAAGGTCGTCTTCAAACTCAGCATACAAACACAGATATCACCGTTGAAACTAATTCACAGCATTGGTACCTTCTGCTTATCCTGACTTTTTTTCGAGAGAAGTTTCATAATTTGTAAAATCAATCATTTTTCAAAATTTCGGCCACCCTTGGTAGCTCAGCCAGCTGAGGCACCGTTTCAGAAAGTGAAGTTATCGTTGGGCGTGAGTTTTCGTAAACGTCCTCTCACTTGTCATCACTCCATTGTTCCACTATCACTTGCTCATTCGTACCCCCGTATAACCCATCTGTTGGTGGGGTCGTGAAGTAAACAATAATCACCATCTTCAGAATTGTTGATCATTACAGTAGTAGCAAGATTAAATAATCACAGGAGGTTCCACAGTTTTTATTTTGGTAGACGATGTTTTTCTCTCGTTTGTACAAGTGAATGAAGAGAGTAATTATATCAATGTTCACTCCTCACACTCGAACAATGACACATACAGTGGAAAAACTTTTTTGGCGTCGTTTGGCACCGAATCTATGTAATAAACAACCCTGTTCATCTTACAGGTTAATAGGCAGACACGTGATCGAATCAGACGTGTCATTGGAGAGACGCGATGACGTACAAGGACAGATTGGTGACGTCAGAAAGTCACCAAGTGTCAGCAAGTGTGATGCTAACATACAGGTATATGTGCGTGATATAGACACGTTGTTGACGCGTCATTATACATGGAACTCAGTCATTACCTGAACCCAACGGATGAGAGAATGGTCGACTCGAATATAGTTCGAATACTGAATTTCAAAAAGTCAATATTCACAAATGATGACATGGATGTGGATATTCGATATGGAATGTGACCTCATTTTCAGATGAGCGTAGCGAAGAGTCCTATTCCACATACCGGAAAAATGGGTTTCGTGCTTATGTTTTGTTTTTGTTTGTTTGTAAAATTGTGCGAGGCCTAAAAGTCAGTATAAAATACCCATCGACTTGACA
This sequence comes from Brachyptera risi, assembly GCA_964007535.1. NCBI lineage: Eukaryota > Metazoa > Arthropoda > Insecta > Plecoptera > Taeniopterygidae > Brachyptera > Brachyptera risi. Next base: position 1,269 of record CAXFZR010000650.1, on the reverse strand, counting down.
CTTTTTCCACATATTTCTGTCAAACCAGAATAGGTTGAGATTGTTATCAGGAAAAAACCTTCGGAAGGTTTTTCCGGCAAAAAGTCAAATGATTTGAGGAAATCCTTTGGAAATAACACGGATGGAAAATACTTGAAATGTGGATAATTTTTCGAATCTTCAAAATTTTCACCGCATATGGAGCACATGATCACGGATATTTCCATTGACTCTCACAACATTCGGATGAGGAATATAGTTGATAAAATTGAAATATTATGAAATATAATGATATATGATGATTAATATGATGATCATTATCATCAAGATATAAGAAGACATGAAAAGTGACAACAAATTCATAATCATTATTATTATATCAAAATTGATATGATGTAATCTTTGAGGAATATGGTGAAAAAACGCCATGAGAGTATCCAATTTATCAAAGGTTGAGTCAATTGGTTCCGCGAAGTGTATATGCGATGGATTGCAGTACTGTGGATGACAAAAATTTGCAGTTGAGGTTTTTGAACGTTGAGAGTAATCGAAGGTTCATAGATGTTGATTGATATGACGAAATATGTTTCATTCTGGGTTTCTCACAGTTAATCTCGCAACGCATTTCCCGCGTTTTCCTAGTCAGTCTCCATGGAGGTATATAGGAGATGATAACTGTAACATCATTGGGTAAGTACCATGAGTGAGGACAACTCATTATTCTTCTGATAATGTATCAGGAGTATGTTTTGGAATTGTTACCAGAATGATTAGAGATTCTCAGTAGAAATCTACACGGATTTTTATGAGTCTCTCTATGTTGTGATATGCAAAACACGAATCCCCATCATCAGATGATGATCATATATATACATATGAATATATATATATATATATATATATATATATATATATATATATATATATATATATATATATTTATGTATATATATATATATATATATATATATATATATATATATATATATACATATATATATATATATATATATATATATATATATATATATATATATAATATATATATATATATATATATATATATATATATGTATATATAAATATATATATATATATATATATATATATATATATATATATATATGTTTATATATATATATATGTATATATATATATATATATATATATATATATATATATATATATATATACATATATATATATATATATATATATATATATATATATATATATATATATATATATATATATATATATATATATATATATATATATATATATATATAT